>CAUYPK010057772.1:0-35422 GCA_963574355.1 Loris lydekkerianus | reverse complement strand
CAGAAGACCAAAAAATCACAATATAACAAAGACATCTGTACCAGAATGTTTATTGCGGCCGAATTCACAATTGCTAAGTCATGGAAGAAGCCCAAGTGCCCAAAGACCTACGAATGGACTAGCAAATTGTGGTACATGTATACCATGGAATATTATGCAGCTTTAAAGAAAGGTGGAGACTTGACCTCGTTCATGTGTACATGGATGAAGCGGGAACATATTCTTCTTAGCAAAGTCTCTCAGGAATGGAAGAAGAAGTATCCAGTGTCCTCAGCTCTACTATGAAGCTAAATTATAGCTTTCACATGAAGGCTATAACTGAACTATAGCACAAGAATTTGAGGAAAGGGCCAAGGGAGGGGAAGGAAGGGGGGAGGTTAGGGTGGAGGGAGGGTAATGGGTGGGGCCACACCTATGGTACATCTTAGAATGGGTACAGGCGAAATTTACTAAAGGCAGAATACAAATGTCTATATACAGTAACTAAGAAAATGCCATGAAGGCTACGTTGAACAGTTTGATGAGAATATTTCAGATTGTATATGAAACCAGCACATTGTACCCCTTGATTGCACTAATGTACACAGCCATGATTTAACAACAAATAAATAAATAAATAGACAAATAAAGAACAAGTGGGGGTTACACAAGCAAAAAAAAAAAAAAAAAAAGACAAATCTTGTCTTTTATGAACCTCGGTTATTAACCAAGCAGTGTCTGGCACAGGCAGATACTCAAGAGGTTTAGGTGCAATGAATTAGAATGATTTGGAAGCCTGCACGAACAAAACATCTCTAATTACAAGCTGCACCTGCTTCTCAGAAATGGAATAAAAATTACCTTGATTGTAAGTCACTTTTCTCAAAATGTCATTTTCAGTCTCCACAGAGGAAGGATATCACAATATATACTATTTGATATTTATCATATTCTTTATAACAATGAAAAAATGGGAATGACCTAAATACTCAAGGTTAAAAGGATGAGCTACATCCACTCAGTGGAATATTCTGCAATTCAAGATATGAGATAGCCTTGTGTTACAAGATGAAGCAAAACCCCGGTCAGAGGCAGTGGCTCACAACTATAATCCTAAGACTTTGAAAGGCTGAGAAGGTTGACTCCGTAAGCTCAGGAGTTGGAGACCTGCCTGACCAAGAGCAAGACCCTATTTCTCCTAAAAATAGAAAAACTAGCCAGGCATAGTGGCATACGCCTATAGTCTCAGCTACGTGGGAAGCTGAGGGAAGAGGATCACTTAAGCCCAAGAGTTTGAGGTTGCTGTGAGCTGTGACGTCATGTACTTTACCCAGGGAGAGAATGAGATTCAGTCTAAAAAAAAGTTAAAAAAAAAAAAAAAAATGAAGCAAAACTCAGACAATCTCAGGTACAGTATATCTGTGAAATGAAATGCCTGAAAACACAATGAGATACCATTACACATCCATCAAGGAAGATACTTATTTTTTATTTTTTTATATTTTTTTAGAGACAGAGTCTCACTTTATGGCCCTTTGGTAGAGTGCTGCGGCATCACACAGCTCACAGCAACCTCCAGCTCCTGGGCTTAAGTGATTCTCTTGCCTCAGCCTCCCAAGTAGCTGGGACTACAGGCGCCCGCCACAACACCCAGCTATTTTTTTGTTGCAGTTTGGCCGGGGTTGGGTTTGAACCTGCCACCCTCGGCATATGGGGCTGATGCCCTACTCACTGAGCCACAGGCGCTGCCCAAGGAAGATATTCAAAAAAGAAAGAAAAAAAACCACGGAAGATTAACTACCATTGGCAAGGATGTCTGAGACTCCAGCACCCCTGTACATGTACACTGTTGGTAGGAATGTCAAATGCTGCAGCTGCTGTAGGAAGTGGCAGGTCCTCCAGAAGGTCAACAATTACCATAAAGGTCTAGTAATTTCATTGCTCAGTATGTACCCAAAAGAACTGAAAGCAAAGAGTTAAACCAGAAATTTGTACACCATTGTCACAATAACAGCGAATAATCAAAAGATGGAAACAACCCAAACGTCCATCAACAAATAAATGGATAAACAAAATGCATTAAGTGCATAAAAGCAATGACTTGGGTGGCACCTGTGGCTCAGTGGATGGAGTGCCAGACCCATATACCAAGGGTGGGGAGTTCGAACCCAGCCCTGGACAAATTGCAACAAAAAAATAGCCAGGCATTGTGGTGGGAGCCTGTAGTCCCAGCTACTTGGGAGGCTGAGGCAAGAGAATCGCCTAAGGGCTGTGAGCTGTGACACCACAGCACTCTACCCCTCGGGCAACAAAGTTAAACTGTCTCTGAAAAAAAAAGCAATGACTCACTGACAGCTATCCCTTGGATACATCCTGAAAACATCATGCCAGGAGATAGAAGCCAACACAAAAGGACACATATTGTTTGATCCCATTTATATGAAATATTCAAAATAGGCAAATCTAAAGAGACAGAAAGCCTAGGCTAAGAGGTTCTGTTTGCGATGATGAAAAAGTTCTGGAATGGATAATGGTGATGGTTATACATTATAAATGGATTTAATGTCCGTGAGTTGTACACTTAAAAATGGTTAAATGGATAAACTTGTTATGTATATTTTACTACAAAAAAAAAAAAAAAAAAAAATCTGGAAGGCTACAATATTAAAAATCTAGTTACTGACTTTTGAGTAGCAAAATAATAAAGCTCATACCTTCCATCCTGTTTACTGTGACAAACTGTAGAATAAACATATGTTACTAACTATAGAGGGCACTGAACATAACTGGGGTGGGTTTTTTGAGACACAGTCTCACTCTGAAGCCCTGGATAGAGTGCCAAGGTGTCACAGCTCACAGCAACCTCAAACTCTTGGGCTCAAGTGATCCTCTTGCCCCAGGTTCCTGAGTAGCTGGGACTACAGGTGTGAGCCACTATGCCCAGCTTGGTTTTAGTTTATATAATAATGCACCAGCATATAGTCCATCTGGCTTTATTTATTTGTAGAGACTTACTTAGGGTCTTACTCTGCCACCCAGGTTGGAACGCCTAGACTCAGGCAATCTTTCAGCCTCAGCAAAGCCTTCCAACATGAAACCCCCTAAATCTCTGGGTAGTGAACAAAATCTTGGCTGGGTGTTTTGCGCCCTTGAATGACATTCCTGCATCCTGTCAGGATGAGATGGCCCCCATCTCGGCTTCATCCCAGTCCCTTCTAAGGCTGGGGATAGGACAGCACGGCACAGGGCTCCGGAAATCACCACAGACTGCTTAGAAACATGTTACCATGCCATAACCTCTGACCAAATGCATATTTACTCTGGGTAGCTGAGCTTGCAACACACTTGACATTTATTTTTGATTCTCATACCCATCCTGTGAGACAGCACTTTCCACTTTACAGACATGAAATCCAAGGTTCAATCATTCAATAACCTGCCCCAGGACAGGGAGCTGAAAGCTGACAAACCCTACACCCCACCGCACTTCTGTCTTCCAGTTTCACAGCAATGAACAGTCTGGGTGGTTTTGGCAAAGCTTCTTCTAAGAACTGGCTCTTAGAAGAAATCTCTGGCCATTATCTGACTGAATGTCACATACAAGCACAGTAGGAACTTGCATGAGGAGTCTTTTCCTTAAACCTGGTTACCTGCGCTGCCTCATAAATTGCTTCATCCATGAAAACAAGTTCCTAAGGTCCATGGCAAACTTTCCAGGAATTTGATCCCCTTCTTTTACCTAGCCCATACCTTTGACCTCCCTGTCAAGAGATCCAGGTGGCCCAGAGCTACCAAGAGGCCCAGCTTCCAGTAGTTCACCTGGACCTGTCCAGCAAACCAAACACCTTTGTGAAACGCTCTCTGTCCAAGATTCGTCCATAGCGCAGAGTGAGGTAGAAGGTCTGCTTCCCATTGTATTGCTTGATACGCACGAACAGATCCTGCGACCGTTCCTCAGTGTCTGTCAGGGGTATCATTTCTGCCACAAGACAGTATGTATCCTGCCGCCAGCCCCAAAAGTTCAGGTGAGCTACTCGCAGTATGGTGCCAGACTCGTTCACATACAGGATGCCCACTAGTCTCCGGAAGAAATAGCTCATCCAGCACAGCATAGCCAGGGCAAAGCTAGCTATCCCACTCATGAAGCACAGAGAGTTGAAAGTTATGAGGTCCTGGGAGTACAAGTAGAAGCCCGGTGGCCAGGCCACCACTGTCAGGGCAGTCTGTGCCACCTTTAGCCGAGACAAGAACCCAAAGGACCTAATGGCATCAAAACGGTAGACCATGTGGAATTTCTCTGACTCTGTGCCTGGTGGTTTCTCCTTTGAGGTGGGTGACCTGCTCCCCACCCACCTCTTGGAATGCTCTTGTCTACTGAAGTACCAGAGCTCATGGAAAGGCCTTCCCCATGCAGTTGGCCCTGGCCCTGGCCCCTGCAACCTAAGCACAGTTCGCAGGAGGGCAGCCTAGAAGGGAGACAAGAGACCATTTTTCTCATGAAACTCAAACATGCTAATCACAGAAAGAACATCTGCAAAGCACTGCACCCAGAGGGTTCCCCCAATCCTTCAAAGCCACCATTATGAACAGAGGAAGGAAAGGTAAAGCCAGATGTTTTACTTTACCAAAAGCTATTCCAGACAAGTAACATTTCCACTTTACCATTAAGGTAACTAAGCCTGACAGGGTAAAAAATTTACCCAAGCACACACAGCCAGTGAGTGTAGCATAGTCTGGCTTTCAAACTGGTCCTCTTTCTTCTAGGCCAGTGGTTCTCAACCTTCCTAATGTCGGCCCTTTAATACAGTTCCTGTGGGTGGCAACCCACAGGTTGAGAAATGCTATTCTAGGCAGTTTCAAGTAACTATAGGAAAGAAGGTGCAGTCTTCACTGAACAAATACCTAGGGAGGGCCAACTCTGGGCTGGACACTAGATCCACAAGGCTGAGTGACAAAGCACAGAGCAGAAAACTAAATAATCAAATGTTCTAGTGGGAAACTGGAGCAACAAATTCATGTGACATTTTCGCAAGAGTTCCAATTTTGTCTGTTTTTTTTAGTTATCTTGGGTGCCAGAGGAAACTGCTGTTTGTTCTTAGTCTGATTTGGGGAATAAGGAACAGCAGAAGAGGAGCAGTTAGGCTGGGAGGCTCCAACTCCTAGCACAGGGATTTTATTAGGTGACTAGTAAAGTGGAAAAAGCTATGGGCTTTGGAGCTAGATATGGGTTCCAACCCTGGCTCCAATGATCACTAGCTGTGGATCCTTGGGCAAGTTATTCCATCTCTCTGAGCTTCAGTTTCCCCGCCTTTCAAACGGAGACTGAAAAGATACTGAACGAGACGATGGTTTTAAAGCCCTCAACTTAGGCCGCTCGCGGTGCCTCATGCCTGCAATCTCAGCACTCTGGGAGGCCGACGTGGGTGGATTGCCTGAGCTCACAGGTTCAAGGCCAGCCTGAGCCAGAGTGAAATCTCATCTCTAAAAACAGCCGGGCGTTGCGGCGGGCACCTTTCGTTCCAGCTGCTTGGGAGGCTGTAGGCAATAGAATCGCTTGAGCCTAAGAGAGAGACTGAAGTTGCTGTGACGCCACGGCACTCTATGTAGGGAGACAAAGTGAGACTCTTTCTCAAAAATAAATACATAAATAATAAATAAATAAAAATAAAGCCCTCAACTTAGTACTTGAAGCACAGCGAGGGCAGAGCGAGTTGTAGCTATCACGATTGCTGGCCCATGAGACTTGAGGGAGGCTACGGAATAGCAAACTTTAACCCACGCGTGAGCTTCCTGCCGTGATTCTCCAAGTTAGAACCTACGCGTCCTGTCTGCCTCTCCCAGCCCCGACCCCAGCCCCACCTGACTCCCAAAACGCGCCACGCTCTCTAGGCCCACCGCCTCCTTCCTCACCATGGCCCCGCCGCCTGCTGCCGGAAGTAAATCCTGGCTGCCCCCGGAACCTCCAAGGGCGCATGCTCGGGAGCACGAAGCGCGCGCGCGCACACGCGTCGCCCTCCGGGAATTGTGGTCCAGAGGCCTTAGCGGGCGCTAGTCCCAGGCATTATGGGAGATTCTCTCCCGACGTGTCTTAGGGTGTAGGAGGTGAACTCGGAACTTCCGGGCCGAGTTTCCCGGTGCCAACGAGTACTTTCAGACAGATGAGGGCGGATACCGGGGTCATGGCGGCTCCGGGCCCAGCGCTCTGCCTCTTTGACGTGGATGGGACCCTGACAGCCCCGCGGCAGGTAGGTGGAGCTCGGAGGGCTGGTGGCAGCCTGTGCGGAGCCCCAGGTACTCCCAGATGAACCTATCGGCTGCCCAGGGTGGGATTCAAGGGGCAGCTAAGGACCGCCCATCTCCGCCCGGGGTGCAGAACTTACTCCGGCTTTCTTCGGAGAAACGAGACGGGAGTCCTACCCAGCTCTTCAGAACTTCAGTGTGCGCAGAAACATGAGACAAGGCTGAAAAACTTAAAAGCAGGAAACTTGCTCTTGGAAGTTCGAACTTGGAAAATGCAGTTCTGTACTCTTCTCGCAAACCCTAGGGACTGATGAATCAGGATTTGAACCCCAGCTCAGGCCTCTTTACCGGCTATATGCCCTCATCGGTACCGTTACCAAGGGGCTTGCCATGTAATACGATATTGAAACCACAAGTTTCTGGGTCAGACAGACCTAGCTTCACCTCTTGACAGCTGTGTGACCTTGAGCAAAGCAATTAACTTCTCTAAGCTCCAGCATATACACTTTTACGTGGGGACATTACCTGTACCATATAGTATTTGTGAAAATCCAATGGAATGATGCAAGTTCCTGAAAGTATCTTGCACACTTTAGCCACTTCCATCGCCCCCTTTTTCAGCTCTTGCGGTGGACCAGGGTGATGGAGGAGTTTTAGGTCATTACAGGCACGCATAAGTTTCAGTTATGAGGCTCTCTTTGTCCACCTTTCACAAGTTGGTTGCTAAATGCCAGCCATTCAAACTTGAGACAGGGCCCAGAAGGCTTCAGTATCCTCATCTTCTGTTCCACCTCTCTTAGTTGTGGCTGGTGGTAGCAGTGCTGTGTTCCAAAAGACCATGTCAAATGTGTGTGACCTTTGACATCATTTTACTCTTCTCAGCCACCAGTTTCATGCACACTCAACTCCCAAGTTCTCCAAAGGTCCTTTTTGACTTTGAGATTAATCAATCAACACATACTTGTGGGTTGTGGAGAGCTCATTGTGGTCTACAGCTGGGGTCAGCAATTTGTTTTTTTGTACAGAGCCATGTAGTAAATACTTTTGTTTCTGTAGTCCATATGGTCTGCAGTAACTACAGTAGTCAACTTTAGTGCAAAAGCACCTGGAGACCATATGCAAACATAGAGTGGCTGTATTCCAATAAAACTATCACAAAAACAAACAGTAACTCAATTTTGCCCTCTAGGGTTTACATTTTAAATCCTTTTTGCATGGTATCATTGGTCCCTGTCAGCCTTCCTTTATCTTTCATCCCAGATAGGATAGTTATTACTGTTTTAAATATAGAGAAACTCAGACACAGTGAAGCCTTGACCTCCTCACTATCACACAGCAGACCTGATACAAGTCCCTGGACTCAAGGTATTTATCAAGTTGTGAGCTAAGGTAGAAACTTCTAGTTGCTGGGTGTGCTGTTCAGGAAGGTGCTTCGGATTCCCAGAAAGAATCAGAATATATAAGCATAAAGTATAAAATAGTAAGGAAACCAGATGGCCCAGAATGTTTTCCCTTGCAGCATTTGAAACAGGATATTTTTTGCAATGAATATAAGTAATTTTAACACTCAAATGCTCAAAAGAAAATCTGTAATTTAAAAGCGAATTTTTGACTGGGTGCAGTGTCTCATACCTGTAATCCTAACACTCTGGGAGGCTGAGGTGGTGAGCTTAGTTCAGGACCAGCCTGAGCAAAAGTGAGACTTCATCTCTACTAAAAATAGAAAAACTAGCTATTTACCATGGTGGGCCCCTGTAGTCCCAGCTACTCAAGAGACTGAGGCAGGAGGATCACTTGAGCCCAAGAGTTTGAGGTTGCTGGGAGCTATGATGATGCCATTGCATTCTGCCCAGGGCACCAATAATACTCTGTCTCAAATAAATAAGGATTCAGGATCTATTAGAGAAAAAGAAAAAAATAAAGGGGAATTATTTCTGTGTGCTGGGTACTATTTTAGCAACAGATCTATTTATTATGTAACCTTTCCCCTCCTCAGTATATGTGCATTCTCAAACACTAATCACCATACAGTCTGGAAACAGAATAATGGCTATTTTCTCTTGCAGTTGCTGAATTGCTATGACCTAAACAAATAAAATCTGATTAGCATGGACTCCCAAGATTTGCACATTTTACCTTTTTTTAATTCTTTCCATTATGAAAACATTTCACTGTTGTTTTTTTTGTTGTTGTTGTTGTTGTTGTTGAGACAGGGTCCCACCTATGTCCCTGAGCAGAGTGCACTGGGTGTGGTAGCTCACCACAACCTCAGACTCGGGTTGCGGGCACCCCACTGCCTCAGCTTCCGGAAGCCGCTGGGATTACAGGCGCCCGCCGCCACGCCCAGCTGGGTTTTTCCATTTTTTTCATGAGTCGGGGTCTCACTGTCGCTCAGTCGAGTCTCGAACTCCTGAGCTCAAGCAATTCTCCCTCCTCAGCCTCCCACAGTGCTGGGATTATAGGCATGAGCCACCGCACCCGGCGACATTTCACTGTTTTAATAGAAGTTTGTTGTGCTGAGTCCTTTCCTACAAATGCCATTCTAAAAAACAGTTGAGACTTAGAAGAAAAATCTATAAAAAAAGTGAGGGGCACAGACATAGGTGAATCGTTTTCCAACTTTGTATCATGATAAATTACAGTCACAGGATCATTGAAAAAATAGTACACAAACCACCCGTCTCCACCACTTAAATTCAAAAATAGTTGACATGTGACTATATTAACTTGGTCTTGACATTTTTTTCTTTTACAGAACAACTTCCTAAGCAGCAGTCATCACAGTACTGTCCTTCACTCCTGTGAATTTTAAACTGTCTCTCTTAGAAATAAAGACATTCAGCTTCCTAACTACAGTATCATTATCACCTAAGAAAATTATCGATAGTCCTTAATATTTCATACTGTATATAGCCCAGGTCAGCAGACATTTTTCTGTAAAAGGTCAGATAGTAAATATTTGAGGCTTCTCAGGGCATGTGGTCTTAGTCATCACTAATCAACTCTGTTAAAGCATCAAAGCAGCCATGGACACCACCCTGTATATGAATGGGCATGGCTGTGCCCAATAATACTTCACATAAACAGGCTGCAGGCCTGATTTGGCTCATAGCCCCTACTTTGGTGACTCCTCCTCTAGTCCATAGTAAAATTTCCTTAATTGCCCCCTCAAAAAAAGTTTTTTATAATTGGCCTTTTTTCCAGAAAGTGAATTTTTTTTTTCTAGAGACAGTCTCACTTTGTCGCCCCCCCCCCGATAGAGTGTTGTGGCATCATAGCTCACAGCAATCTCAAAACTCTTGGGCTCAAGCTAACCTCTTGCCTCAGTTCTTTCTATTTTTAGTAAAGACGACGTCTTGCTTTTCCTCGGTCTGGCCTGGAACTCCTGAGCTCAAACAATCCACCTGTCTAGGCCTCCTAGAGTGCTGGGATTACAGGCGTGAGTCACCTCACCTGGCCAGTTTAGATGTTTTGTTGTGGTTACAGCATCTAGGTCTTTTTTTTTTAGAGACAGAGACTCACTTTGTCACCCTTCGGTAGAGTGCTATGGCGTCACAGCTCACAGCAACCTCCAGCTTTTGGCCTTAGGCGATTCTCTTGCCTCAGCCTCCCAAGTAGCTGGGACTATAGGTGCTCTCCACAATGCCCTACTATTTTTTGTTGCAGTTTGGCCAGGGCTGGGTTCAAATCCACCACCCTTGATATATGGGGTCAGTGCCCTACTCACTGAACCACAGGCACCACCCCACATCTGGGTCTTATTTCCTGTCGAATAATATTTACTTCCATTTAGAGGCAAAAAGTTGCCATCTACAACCCATTCACCTTGAATAACATGTCATGATGTGTGATCACAATACCATTTAGCTCATCTACATGTACAAGGGTTAAGATACAATAAATTGTTTGCTGAGTAAGGGGGCGCATGTCTGTAGTCCCAGCTACTTAGGAGGCTGAGGCAGGAGGATAATTTGATCCCAAGAATTCTGGTCCAGGCTGGACAACAGAGCAGGAAAAAAAAATTTTGCGTGTGAAAAGATAAATTGTACCCTTACATTTACATTTTAAGATGGAAGTATTGCTGCTGTTGTTTATAATTTGCATTTTTAGTATTTTATATCTTCCTCACTTCCTCCCCATCTCATGTTAGGTCTGAGCAAACTATTCTAGGACTCTGGGACTGATTTTTACAGTTTTCACAGACTAATTGCTATTAGTGCAATTCTAAATTTTGTCTAATAGGTTGAGAGTCCACTGTAAAATGTAGAAGAGATTGTACTTTCTCTTTTTTTTTTTAAGACAGAATCTCACTCTGTCACCCTTGGTAAAGTGCTGTGGTATCATAGTTCACAGGAATCTCAAACTCTTGGACTTAAAAGATCCTTTTACCTCAGCCTCTGGAGTAGCTGGGACTACAGGCACCCACCACAATGCCCAGCTATTTTTAGAGATGGGGACCAGCTCAGGCTGGTCTTGAACTCATGATCTCAAGCAGTCCACCCACCTTGGCCTCCCAGAGTGCTAGGATTACAGGCGTGAGCCACCATGCCCAGTGTAGATTGCACTATAAACCCTTATGTGCAATTTTATTTTAGTTATGTGCATATATTAACCTAAAAAAAGCTTTTAAAGAAAAAAGATTGAATTTCAGATGTATATACTGAGATCAAATTAAATAGTTTTTTTGTGAGTTTTTCAAACATCTACTAACTTTTTTGGTAAAGATATTCAATAAAAGGGTGGTGCCTGTGGCTCAGTGAGTAGGGCAACGGCCCCATATACCGAGGGTGGTGGGTTCAAACCCGGCCCCGGCCAAACTACAACAAAAAAATAGCTGAGCATTGTGGCAGGCGCCTGTAGTCCCAGCTACTCGGGAGGCTGAGGCAAGAGAATCACCTAAGCTCAAGAACTGGAGGTTGCTGTGAGCTGCAGTACTCTACCGAGGGCAACAAAATAAAGCTCTGTTTCTAAAAAAAAAAAAAAAAAAAAATGCAATTAAATGCAATTAAGGTTGTTGGCCAGGCGTGGTGGCTCACACCTGTAACCCTAGCAGTCTGGGAGGGTAGACAGGTGGATCACTTGAGCTCAGCAGTTCCAGACCAGCTTGAGAAAGAGTGAGACTCAATCTCTACTATTAAAATCAGCCAGGCATAGTGGTAGCCACCTGTAGTCTCAGCTACTGGGGAGGCTGAGGCAGAAGGATCACTTGAACCCAGGAGTTTGAAGTTGCTCTGAGCTGAGCTGACATTACACTCTAGCTTGAGCAACAGAGTGAAATTCTGTCTCAAAAAAAAAAAAAAAAAAAAAAAAAAAAAAGATTGCTCAAAGTGCGGAAATATTAAAACTTAAAAAAAATTATTGTGGGCTGGGCGTGGTGCCTCACACCTGTAATCCCAGCCCTCTCGGAGGCCAACGTGAGTAGATTGCCTGAGCTCACAAGTTTGAGACCAGTCTGAGCCAGAGTAATATCCCAACTCTAGAAATAGCCAACATTGTGGTGGGCACCTGTAGTCCCAGCTACTTGGAAGGCTGAGGTAAGAAAATCACTTGACCACAAGAGTTTGAGGTTGCTGTGAGCTGTGATACCACAGCACTCTCCAAGGACAAGAAAGTAAGAGACTCTATCTCAAAAAAAATAAAATGATAAAATTTGGTAAAAATAAGTGACATTTAACCAGTTTATTATAGTAAAAGGTTGATGCCCCAAAATTACAAGTAAAATATTTGATGTTATCTAAGGACTTAGTAGCTGAACTGGCCTACATGAAAATGAGGCTTGGATTACTCTTGCAGTTTTAGTGTTCTCATTATTTTGTGGCTCATAACTTTTTTTTTTTCTTGAAATGTAGAAGATCACCAAAGAAATGGATGAATTTGTGCAAAAATTGAGGCAGAAGATCAAAGTTGGAGTGGTAGGCGGTTCGGATTTTGAGAAAGTACAGGAGCAGCTGGGAAATGATGGTAAATGATATGCTACTAATTACATTTTGGTAAAAGATTAACTTCTTATGAGACCATTGGGACTGTAGCCAAGTATCATAAGCAGCCTGAAACCTCCTTTCTCTATCTGCTTCTTTCTTTGAGGAAACATTTTCTCTACCTTTGCTTTTCCTCTGCTTCTTTTTTCTTTATCCCACATACAATCATTCCCAATTCCTCTGCTTTTAATTCTATAAATTTCTGGAGTTGCTGATGGAGTATTTGGTACTCAGATGTGTGATTAGATTTGCTTAGAAAGGTAAGTGTCCATGTCTTTATACAAGATAATCTCTGACTGGGACACTTCTTACTTGTCCCTGTTCATTACCCTTCTGGCCTCATTTTAGGCCCCATGTCCTGACTGTCTTTCTTACCCATCAGTGGAAGTACCCTCGGTGTCTAAGTGCCTCCTTCCTTTTGCCCTAACACAGTATTTCACCGAGTTCCATCATCATGACTCACCCACCCCACCACACACACACACACACACACACACACACACACACACACACACACTCTGAAACAAAGTCTTCAGCACAGGACCTTGGGAAGCTGGGAAATCTTAGTCACCCCTTCACTGGATATTTCAATTTGATAGGTCTACGGACCCCGGAAATTGAATTTTAGCAACCACCCAGAAGAGATTCTAATGCACTGCTGATATAGCAGTCCCCTACTGTTGAAAACTATCTGGTTATATGCTCGTCTTGAAGACCAGGTCTAGGGTAAACATCTGCATAGCCCTACAGCTTCTGGGGTACCTGGCCTATAAGAATAAGTAGGTGGGGCAGCACCCGTAGCTCAGTGGGAAGGGCGCCGGCCATATACACCGAGGCTGGCTGCGGGGCTGGCGGGTTCAAACCTGGCCCAGGCCAGCTAAAACAATGACAACTGCAACAAAAAAAAATAGCCAGGCATTGTGGGCACCTATAGTCCCAGCTACTTGATAGGCTGAGGCAAGAGAATCACTTAAGCCTAAAAGTTTGAGGTTGCTGTGAGCTGTGATGCTACAGTGCTCTACCAAAGGAGACAAAGTGAGACTGTCTCAAAAAAAATAAATAAAAAGTAGGTGAGGAGATGGATGAATTGATCTTTTCCACTCACATCTTGGAACCAACTCCTCTAGAGCAAGATTGCTCAGCCTCAGAGCCACTGACATTTTGGACCAAATAATTCTGTTTTGGGGGGTTTCCTGGGCATTGTAGGGGATTTAAGCACCATTCTTTACCTTTATCCTCTAGATGACTGCAGTGTACACACACACACACCCTGTATTGGCAACCAAAAATGTCTCCAGCCATTGCCAGCTGTCCTCTAGGAGTAAAATCACCCTCATTTGAGAACTACTGCTGTAGATACAATATCTTAAAGTACGGATCTCCATTGTTGGAAGAGTAGGTTTTGTAATCCTTTTGAAATTCCTCTATTCCACTTACACTTAATTTTCCTTCTAAGTGTTCTGCTTAGGAATGCTATAAACACATTAAGCCCCGGAAATCGTATTTCCTAACTATGATTGCCTTTCTGCCCCTAGTCAGATATTTAACCACACACGCAGAGAAATTTTTTGTCAGCATAGCATAGTGTCTGTTCCTTCCAGAGCATGTACAACAACAGAATCAAAACATTGACAAGCTAGAAGAAAGCTGAAGGCCCACCTGAATCAGAATCATCTGGGAAACTTATTAAAAGACACACGTGGGGCCCCACCCACCACATAGGGGAATCTGCCCTCTGTTGCCTAAAGTTTGAGAATCCCTTCCTTAAAGTTCATGTGAGTAGTCTCCAGATCTAAGTGATAGAATCACCTGAAGAACTTTTGTTTTTTTTTTTTTAGTTTGATTTTTAGCCTGTCTCCTGCTAATTCTGATTCAGAAAGCCTGAGAGCAGATCTTGGAAATCTACAGTACATTTTCACTCACTGCCCTGGTGCTGCTGGTTTGGGGTTCGGGAGCCGTTAAAGGCAGCATCTTCTTTACAGACAGGCAGACTAAAGTAAGGAACATGAAATAACCCCTCACTGAGTCTCCAATCTCCAGCCCTGTTGTCAGGTCAGCATTTAAATTTGTAACCCAGAGAGCCTTTTTTAAAAAATAAGGAGCTTTTTTCTACTTTCTCTCAGTCCATGAAGATGAGATAGTCTTTCACAGTCCTTAAAAGTAACTATTAATCAAAGAAGTAGAAATGGGGATGGTGTCTGTGGCTCAAAGGAGTGGGGCGCTGGCCTCATATACAGGAGATGGTGGGTTCAAGCCCAGCCCTGGCCAAAAACTGCAAAAAAAAAAAAAGGTAGAAACAGGGCTGGGTGTTGTGGCTCACGCCTGTAATGTCAGCACTTTTAAAGGCCAAGGCAGGAGGATTACTTGAGGCCAGGAGTTCAAGACAAGTCTGGGCAACATAGAACTTGTCTCTAAAAAAAATAAAACAACATAGAAATACGTGTTTTAATTCATTGCATTTTAAGTCTTTCTTTGCTTTGATTATAGTGGTTGAAAAATATGATTACGTGTTTCCAGAAAATGGTTTGGTAGCATACAAAGATGGGAAGCTCTTGTGTAAACAGGTAAGTTCTTCAGTATCTGAACCACTATATACTACTATTAAATTTCTTTCTTTTTTTTTTTTTTTTGAACCTGCCACCTCTGGCATATGGGGCGGGCACCCTACCCCTTTGAACCATAGGACCCACCTCCTCTTTTTTTTTTTTTTTTTTTTTTTTTTTTTTGAGACAAGAGTCTCACTTTATCATCCTTGGTAGAGTGCTATGGCGTCATAACTCATAGCAACCTCCAGCTCTTGGGCTTAGGCGATTCTCTTGCCTCAGCCTCCCGTGTAGCTGAGACTACAGGTGCCTGCCACAGTGCCCGGCTATTTTTTTGTTACAGTTTGGTTGGGGCCAGGTTCGAACCTGCCACCCTCAGTGTATGGGGCCAGTGCCCTACCCACTGAGCCACAGGTGCCACCCTATTAAATTGCTTTCTATAAGCTTATTTGACATTGGATGTTCTGGAGAGGTACCCTAGGAAGCTGAGGAATCTTCACTCTATATTCTTAAGTTTTGAAATTTAATTTAAATCTGAACTTAGAACCATGTGACCATTACAAATCCAAATTGATAACTAAATTTTCATAATTTTTTAAGGATATTAAATCTAATACCTATGATAGCACAAACTAGGACAGGCTGCCTCACTCTAAGGATTTTTAAGAGGTGCTATGTAGGCTCAGTGCCTGTAGCTCAAGCAGCTAAAGCACCAGCCACATACACCAGAGCTGGTGGGTTCAAATCCAGCCTAGGCCCTCCAAACAGCAATGGTGACGTCTACAACCAAGAAAAAAAAACCCAGGTGTTGTGGCGGGCACCTGTAGTCCCAGCTACTTGGGAGGCTGAGGCAAGAGAATTGCCTAAGCCCAAGAGCTGGGGGTTGCTGTGAAGTGTGACGCCACTCTACTAAGGGCAATAAAGTGAGATTCTGTATAAAAAAAAAAAAAAAAAAAAAAGGTGCTGTGTGGCTCTTAATAGTGGTAAGTGGAACAAATACATTTTCTATCAGCATTTGTAAATATTTTAATTGAATAAAAACAGCTCCAGTAAACATTTTGGACCTTCCGGGAAGCGTCTAAAAATAATGAATACAAAAATCTTGAATAATGAAGCAGAAAATGCTTTTGACTGAAGCCTTTCTGGTCTGTGATGTTTTCAACCAGAGTAAAAAGAGAAAGAATTAAAGAGCAGCGGGGCCTGTCAGTATCTGTCCCTATCAGCCTAGTGGCTTCCGGACAGCAGTGGCTGAAGGCCTGGATTTACTGCAAAGCTGTTTGAAAATGCCTCCTGCTGAATCAAATAACTCTAGTGTTTTCTTTATCTAGAATATTCAAGGTCACCTGGGTGAGGCTCTAATCCAAGATTTAATCAACTACTGTCTGAGCTACATTGCAAAAATTAAACTCCCAAAGAAGAGGTGAGTTTGCTTTTAGAAAAGCTGCCCTGGAATGTAGAGTAATGTCATTTGATGGGTTCATGTGGGTCGTCTCCAAATCTGACTTAACTATAAGAATCATGTGGGCAGGGGCCAGGCGAAGAGGCTCGCACTTGTAATCCCAGCACTCTGGGAGGCTAAGGCAGGCAGATTGCTTGAGCTCAGGAGTTCAGGCTGGTCATCATTGCAGATCGGTGATGGGTACATGAGGGGTCCTTATCTTATTCTGTTTGCCTTTACGTAGGTTAGAAATTCTCCATAGTAAAAAGTTAAAATACACATATATCTAAAGTTAGTTTTGTCTTTACTTTGACTAAGCATTAAGGGAACATACAAAGCCAGGCACCGTGGTTCACGCCTATAATTCTAGTGCTTTGGGAGGCTGAGGTGGGAGGATTGCTTGAGGCCAGGGGTTGGAGACCAGCCTTAGCAATAGTAAGATCCTGGCTCTATAAAAAAAAAAAAAAAAAAGGCTCGGTGCCTGTAGACCAGTGGTTAGGGCATCGGCCACATATACGGGGGCTGGCAGGTTCAAACCTGGCCTGGGCCTGCTAAACAACAATGACAACTACAACAAACAAATATCCAGGCATTGTGGTGGGCGCCTGTATTCCCAGCTACTCGGGAGGCTGAGGCAAGAGAATCACTTAAGCCCAAGAGTTGGAGGTTGCTGTGAGCTGTGGTGCCACAGCACTCTACCGAGGGTGACATAATGAAACTCTGTCTCAAAAAAATAAATAAAAATAAATAAATAAATTACTTAGGTGTGGTGGTGCATACCTGTAGTCCCTGCTACTTGTGAGGCTGAGGCAGGAGGATCACTTGAACTCAGGAGTGTGAGGTGGGGGTGAGCTATGATGATAACCACTGCACTCTAACCTGAGTAACAGGGTGAGACCTGTCTCCAAAAAACAAAAAGGAGACAAGGCACAATCCTCCCTTCAAACAGTTTATCCTCTAGTGAGGGAGAGGGACATGCAAAGCTATGATTTCATAATAGTATAAGATCCCCAGTGAATCCAGGAAGCAGAACCCAGACCTGCTGTAAGCAGTGATTGATCATATTTGCATCAGTACAAACCACATGCTCCATGTAGGTCAGGGGCACGTGCAGTAAGACTGCAGAGCCCAGGTCTTCAGGAAGAATGTGAATGCTTGATAAACCACCTGAATCCTTATTTTTGAGAAGCTTGCTAATGCGTTAGCTACCCTCTGTGCATTGGGAATGAGAGTAATAATACATCCTTGAGTTGGGGGGAAAGAAATTGAGCCCTGTTTCTGACCCATAGCCCTGGGGCCAGCCCTGGGTGTTGTCAACTCTGTGCACATGCAGAAGATGCAGCGGACAGGGCTGGATCTCTGCCAGACGTGAGATTTTCAAAAGGTTTTTGAGGCATGTGTATTTTGTTAAATCATTTGTCTCCTTCTCCGTAACAACATTAAAAGTAGCAAGGCATTGTGGCGAGCGCCTGTAGTCGCAGCTACTTGGGTGGGAGGCTGAGGCAAGAAAAGTGCTTAAGCCCAAGAGTTTGAGGTTGCTGTGAGCTATGATGCCAAGGCACTCTACTGAAGGAGACATAGTGAGACTCTGTCTCAAAAAAGAAAAAAAGAAATATAATGTGAGTTGTGTATAATTTTAAATCTTCTGTAGCCACATTTTTAAAAACAGAAAAGAGGTGAAATTAATTTTAATAATAAACTATATATCCTTAACCCAATACTTCCAAAATATCGACTTTTTGTTAAAATGGTTATATCTTGGGCCATACAAAACATGACCAATGACTACATTCCTTTTTCATATTAAGTCTTTCAAATCTAATCTCAATTTGAATTAGCTACATTTCCAGATTGTGCTGTGCAGTGTGGCAGCCACAAAAGGCACTTTTGGCTACTCTATGGCACAGCATTGTCGCGAGAAACACGGGTCACATAGTCTCTGATGTTTAGAATTTCCCAACCTCTTAGATTGTTTATCTATCTATAAAATTCCCCAAATAAATAATGTGTTTTGGGCACCCTCTGTCACCCTTTCCTCCCCAGGGGTACTTTCATTGAATTCCGCAATGGGATGTTAAACGTGTCCCCTATTGGAAGGAGCTGCAGCCAGGAAGAACGCATTGAGTTCTATGAACTCGATAAAGTGAGTCTTTCTGAAATTTCCTTGGTGAATGGCTGGGTTTGTGAAAGTAAGATAAGATGTACAACTTTGTAGGCAGTAGTTAAAGCATGCTTTCTAAACTGCAGTATAATACACAATTGGTATCTTTTTGTTTTTCTCAGAAAGAAAATATAAGACAAAAATTTGTAGCTGATCTACAGAAAGAGTTTGCAGGAAAAGGCCTCACATTTTCCATAGGTATCGTATATTCAAATGTTTTAGTGCCCATTTGCTAGGAGTTTGTTATGGGCTGGTGAACTGTTGAGATTGGACTGCGTCTGTTGTTAGGTGGTCCAAGGGCTGAGTAAGTAATCTGATCTGCAGAGGAAAACCAGCCACTCACTCTTCTGAAGAATTTGTTCATAGCGAGATGGTTTCCAGACTGTTAGCTTTTGTTCTAAGTTCTTGGCAGGATTCTTCCTACCTGCTCTTCTCCTGGTCTTAGAGGGGCACTTTGATTAATGAAGAGTAAGAACTTATCCTCACACCTTTGGATGGAAGAGAAGTGCCTCCCTCCCTTCTGAGCTCAGACACCTGAGAGAAGTGAGAGTGTGAACCTCTTAGATAAACTCTACTGATTGTGTTTTGGAATTGTATTTCAATGGCTAGGAACCTCATGAGTTAGTTGGGTTGCTTTTCCAGGTCAAGAAACCAAGGCCCAGAAAGGAGAAGAGCTTTGTCTAAGTTACAAAGCTTTTATTTACTGTGACAGCCAGTGTGTGAAGGTTTCTGGCATCTAATAAAGAATTTTTCCAGCAGCATGGAAGTCTGAAACTTGTCTCTTAGTAGAATATGCCTGACAAGTGCTTTGTAAACTGATTTCTCTTGTCAGTGCTAATGAGTCATTGCTCAAAGACCTCTCATTTTGCCAGCTTTGAAAGTATCTCTGAATGGTGATGAGGTGGACCTCTTTCCGACAAAACTTTGGAAGGGTGTTTGTGCCCATGAAAGCTGCAAAATACACTGGATGCAGCCTGCTTCCTGGCATTTCCCACCCAGGTGTGTTAAAGCTCAAGACAAATGCAACAGGACAAAGCCATTACTGGATTTTTCATAAGCCTACTTCACTTAAACCACTTACTTGACAGAGCACTTAAATGCAAATACATTTCTCATTCTGAATTGGAATTCTCTGAGTTTTAGACCCAGATGAAGTAATGTTGGAGAAGAACATGATGTAGAATTAATTTAAGAACCTGTTCATAAAGTGTTATAATAGCAAATTATGTTGTTAAAAAACAAATTTGGCAATCCAGGTGCTGACAAAGAGTAAATTACAAATTATTTTCAATGACATGCTATTAGCCTCCTCTTTGCCTTTAGCTTTTGTCTCCCCTCAACCCGGCAGGAGGGCAGATCAGCTTTGACGTCTTCCCTGATGGATGGGACAAGAGATATTGCCTGACACACGTGGAAGGCGACCGTTATAAGACCATTTATTTCTTTGGAGACAAAACCATGCCCGTAAGTATGGAAGTGTTTTTGCAGTTTTGTTATTCAATTTGGTCTTGATCTGGAAAAATTGACAAATGTGCTCTTTTCCTTGTCACCTACACTTTATCCACTGGCCCAGCTCAGACTGAGGGATGGCTTCTGTCCTAGAGGGGGTATGGCTGATGAACCTTCCCTCCCTTCTGAGCTCAGACACCTGACACCTCAGCAGGGACGAGGATCAGACTGCATGTTAGTCAACCCTTTTCTGTTTGGCTTTTAAATTAAATATTGGCCGCTTGAAGTGCCTTCCAGAAGACCAGTCCCTGGTGCTATTGTCAAACATTCTCTGCGTTTTAAAGCTCTTGCTGGTACTTTTGTTCTGTTTTTTGAGACAGAGTCTCACTTTGTCACCCTTGGTTGAGTGCCATGGCATCATAGCTCACCGCAACCTCAAAGTCCTGGGCTTAAGCAATTCTCTTGTCTCAGCCTCCCAAGTATTTGGGACTACAGGCCCCTGCCACAATGCCTGGCTATTTTTTTTAGAGACCAGGTCTTGCTCTGGCTCAAGCTGGTCTTGAAACTTTGAGCTCAAGCAATCCACCCACCTAGGCCTCCCAAGTGCTGGAATTAACAGGCATGAGCCACTGCACCCAACCAGCTCTTCCTGTTTTCATTGTATTTTTCCACTGTACTTTTGCCCCGAGACGTTCATCATAAAGTAAGCACAGGAGTCATAGGCAGTACACACATGTCATAGGGGCACTTTCCCTGGGGGGAGGTGTCACAATCCCAAGTCTAGGACCAAATCTTCCTTGGAAACTGAGAGCAGGGCCCAGTGGAAAAGGCCACAGCAACAGGAGGAGTACATAGAAAAAACTTCCCAGGAGGCACCAAAGTGCCTTTCTCTGGGACGGTGAGTCCCCAGCAGGTTGTAGAGCCACTGCTGCCATCAGCCAGAGAGGATGCTCAGCTCCAGTCACTCATAGTGCAGCCACAGGCCCAGCATCTCTGGGCCATCTCCTTTATTTTCCCTTGAGACAGTGTCTCCTCCTGTTTTCCCAGCTAGAGTATAGTGGGATCATCATAGCTCATTGCAACTTCAAGCTCATGGGCTCAGAAGATCCTCCTGCCTCAGCCTCCCAAGTAGCTAGGACTCTTAAGTGCCCTCCACCACACACACCCTCCAAAGAAAAGATACTCTACAGCAGACTTTTCTGTAATGATGACATTCTTGCTTTATGTAAATAACCATTTAGAAGCTTCATTTGGGACTTTGTGGAATGGAATGCAGTTCTTAGATAATCAGAAAATGACTTTTGGAAATTTTACATTTGGGAATTAGGTTTCCTACTCTGTTTAACCATTACATTACATTACCATGCATTGATTTTATATATTTTTTTAATCTTACCTACTTTTTAAAAAGAAATACTTTTGTTTTTTAAGAGACAGGATCTTGTTCTATTGCCTGGGATAGGGTATGGTCGCATGATTGTAGTTCATTGCAACCTGTAACTCCTGGGCTCAGGCAATCCTCTTGGTTTAGCCTCCTGAGTAGCTGAGACAATAGGCACATACCACCACATTTGACTGTTGTTTTTTAAATTATTTATTATGTATGTGAGAGACAGAGCCTTGCTCTGTTGTCCCAGCTAGAGCACAGAGGCATCATCATAACTCACAGTAGCCTCAAATTCCTGGGTTCATGTGATCCTCCTTCTTGAGTTCCCAAGCAGCTAGGACTAAAGGCACCATCACACCTAGTTAATTTTTCTATTTTTTAGTAGAGATGGATCTGGCTCTTGCCCAGGCTGGTCTTAAACTCCTGACTTCAGGTGATCCTCCCACCACTGCCCCTTAGGTGCAGGACTGTAAGCTTGAGCCATCATGCCCAGTATTTTTTTTTTTTTTTTGTAATTTTTTGTAAAGACAGGGTCTCACTGTTTTGCCCAGGCTAGTCTTGAACTCCTGGCCTCAAGCAATACTCCTGCCTTGGCATACTAGAGGCACATTCAGGTTGTTTAAGAATTTTTTTAGGCTCAGCATCCATAGCACAGTGGTTACGGCAACAGCCACATACACCGGAGCTGGCAGGTTTGAATCCAGCCCTGGCCTGCCAAACAACAATGACAACTACAACCAAAAAATAGCTGGGTGTTGTGGTGGGTGCCTGTAGTCCCAGCTACTTGGGAGGCTGAGGTAAGAGAATCACTTAAGCCCAGGAATTGGCGGGTTTGCTATGAACTGTGATGCAACGACACTCTACCCAGGATGACAGCTTGAGGCTCTGTCTCAAAAACAAAAAAAGAAAAGAAAAGAAAACAAAATTTAAAAATGCTAAGACCTGCCTTCTTTTTATATTAAATTGTGTGACATTTTTTCCTCCAGAAATGTTAAAAGGTATCTTTTTTTTCTTTTCTTTTTGAGACAGAGCCTCAAGCTGTCACCCTGGGTAGAGTGCTATAGCATCACAGCTCACAGCAACCTCTAATTCCTGGGCTTAAGCGATTCTCTTGCCTCAGCCTCCCAAGTAGCTGGGACTACAGGTGCCCGCCACAACGCCCGGCTATTTTTTGGTTGTAATTGTCGTTGTTTGGCAGGCCTGGGCTGGATTCGAACCCACCAGCTCTGATGTATGTGGCTGGGGCCCTAGCCGTTGAGCTACAGGTGCCAAGCCAAAAGGTATCTTTTAAATTAGCTTAGAAAGAAGTCCACATCAGCATGGAGTCAAGAGGCAGTGCTTTGAAACCAAGATGACCCAGACCTGACCCCACCACTCACAGGCACGGTGACCTCATCAACCCAGGGAGGATGCAGTTCCTCTTTTGAAGGAGGTGTGTGTGAGTGAAGTGAGGTCATATGAGAAAAGTGGTCATTGTGGGGCCTGACTCCCTGGGGAAGATAGTCTGGATGTGCCTCTTTTCTAGCAGAGGTTCTAGTCTACCCTGTTTCCTTTAACTTTGTGAGGAAGTTATGAAAATGTTCATCTTTAAAGCTGGTTCATGGTGGCTCACGCCTGTCATCCCAACCCTCTGGGAGGCCAAGGAGGGAGAATCACTTGAGGCCAGGAGTTTGAGATCAGCCTGAGCATGGATTATGCAACCATACCCTATCCCAGGCAACAGAGATGTTGTATAGTGAGATTCCCATCTATGCAAAAAAAGTAAGAAAAATCAGCCAGGCATGTTGGCACGTGCCTGCAGTCCACAAGGCATGGTGGCACGTGACTGCAGTCCACAGAGCGAGACCTTGCCTCAAAAAAAAAAAAAAAAAAAGATGTTCATCTGCTATTGAGGCTGTTACAGAAGAGTGGGGCTGACCCAGTGTCCCTGGGTGACGAGTTGCCCTTGTGAGTGAGCGCCTTCCTACAAGATCGAACTGATAATTGGTGGACTATGTCTTCTTGTTCTCAAGTTCCCAGTTAGGACAGGAATTGGTTTTGTAATCCCAAACTATTCACTGTTGCTGGCATCTGCTGCGCTCAGGGCTCCTGAGGGCTAATGAGGCCACGGAATGTACTCTGTGGACATCTTATTACATACTTATTTCCGGATCAAAATTCTTAGAGTCCCAGGTGTTCTACGTGGCCAGTGGTGGGCTTAGCTTAGCCACTTGCTCTGGGAAGGACCCTGAGTGAATTGCTACACCCACAGGCTGCTGCCTGAACAGACTAGAAAAAGTTGAAGCAGACGATGGCATCTCAGCCCAGCTCAGGAGCTATTCCTCTGGCTCCTATGTAGGGGGATAGGGAACAGGTGCCACTCAGGGGAAACACGGGTTTCAAATGTGCCCTGGGGTCTCTGCCAGCCTGCCTTGCTCCTGAACCCAGACTCCATGGCCCCATTGGTCCTGAGAATGGGGTAGTGGCTGACTGGACCAGTATCCCTCCCTCTGTGCCAAAGCTCTTCTGTTCAGGGAGACACAGGCTTCAGCCCCCTGGAGTCCCCTGGCACTGGCACTGACATCGCAAATTTGGCATCTCCTGCATATTAGCTATCTCCTCTGCCCTCCAGAGCGGGAGTCCAGAGGAGGGGGTCGTGTTCTACCCCTCTCCTTCTGCTGCTCACCCCCTGTATGTGGGAATTACCTGATCATTTTCCAAACCTCATGACCCTGCCCTGCCCACAACGTGCATTTTTAAGGCTCCACTGCAGACTCTGCCACCAGGGAGAGCCACCGCTCTAGATGCTGTGAGGGCAGCCTCTTGTCTTGTTGGCCTCTGCACCCATAGTACCTAGAAATTTGATAATTTCTTGTGAAACTAAGCCGAAATAAATGTCTGCATGCAGCAAGTACCCAGTGGCAGTTGGGCACACAGGCCAGGACCCTATTCCCTTCTTCAGCTCTGAGTCAGCACCAGTATGTGCAGAGAAGGGCTAGGGGACACTCCACAGCCCCCCAGCTGTAGAACATGGTCGCCGCCGTGCCTTGTTTTGTCCTCAGACCTTGGGCCTTTCAGGGATTTAAATATTAATTGGCTGGTCTCACGGAGCTGTGGCCTCTCCTTTGGCAGGTCCATTGGCAGGTCCATCTGATCCTTTTTCATCCCACCCCTTCTGCCCTCCCTTTAACCTTTTCTCAGGAATAGGGTTTTTGTTTTGGGAGCGTGGGGATGGCAGAGTTTCCCCAACCAGCGTTGAGTAACTTTCAGTGCATATGCAAATCCAGTGCCTGAAACTTCCTTCTCTCGGGCTGGCCTTATTATTCTAGAGGCCAGCCAGCTTTCACTAGCTAGGTTTGGATCCTGGCCTGCATCTACTCTGGTATGTAGGCTTAAGAGTCACAAAAGAGGAAATAGGTCCCTTGGCTGGAGGGATAGGAAGGTGGAGGTGGGCTGGTGGTAATGTAAATGCTGCTGACAGTCCCTCTAAAGAGGCCCTGGGTACAGGGACCCAGAAGGGACCAGCCAGCCTGAGGGAGGGTTTTACTTCCCTGAATGTGTTTTGATCCTCTGGACCTGGCTCCATTAAGTGCCAGTGAGTTACACTTATGCACAGCTCACCCTCATTCCACAGACAACTCCCTGCCCCACCCCTAGCAGGGCCACGGGAGGCTCCCGCCATGCTGCCTCCTCTGTCAGGCATGCCTCTCCCTGAGGGTGTTATCTCAGAAGGGCAGGCCTGGCCGCTGTCACACAGGACTGCATCAGCCCCTTTCACTCAGGGTCTCCTCCTAGGTCATGCTTTGTGCCTTCATTGTACCCTGGCTGGCCTTAGGAGCCTCTTGACTGCTCAGCTGCCATGCTCATGTCCTGTCTGTTTTCCAGAGAGAGCCTGTTATAAAGTTATCTGATTGTGTCCCAGGTTTGCAGTCTTCTGCTGGCTTCCCAGGAAATCCCCTCCAGGCTTGGTCCCTCCATCACCCCTGGGACAGGTTCTTACCTGCTGCTGTCCCAGAGTCACATGATCTGGCCCTTCACCTCACATCCCTGCTCAGAAACCCTCCCTGTCACTTTGGGTCCCCTTGCCCGACAAGGTATCACAGAGCCATGCATGGCTGGTCTTCTGAGTGGCCCCCATGGTAGCCCTGGTATGCGCTTGGTTTTTGCTGTATTGCCAGCTTCCAAAACCACAGCTGACAGGAAGTAGGTGCCCCACGAAGGTTGTCATCTCAGGTAGTGAGTGACACGGGGTGCATGTGTCCCAGATAGACTGGGCAAGTGTCAGTTTTGCCTTTGTTGGGTTGTGACTTTTACCCATGATGCCATTCCTGGGAGAAACCTGACTTTTTTAGTCATAAGAATTACTAGACCCAGGTGGCACCTGTGGCTCAGTGAGTAGGGCGCTGGCCCCGGCCAAACTGCAACAACAAAAATAGCTGGGCATTGTGGCGGGCACTTGTAGTCCCAGCTACTCGGGAGGCTGAGACAAGAGAATCATCTAAGCCCAGGAGTTGGAGGTTGCTGTGAGCTGTGATGGCATGCCACTCTACCAAGGGCAATAAAGTGAGACTCTGTCTCTACAAAAAAAAAAAAAGAAAGAAAGAAAGAAAATTCAGATTCAAAAGAATTAGACTCCCCTCTCTTCTAAAAAAAAAAAAGAATTACTAGACCTGATTTCACATGTATTTGTGTAGGTACTGATGCTGGCCACGACTCAGGACTGGTGTGAATGGCCCCAGGGACATAGCCTCCTAACATGACTCGCCCAGTGCTCTTAGGCCCCCCTCATGGAGTCTGGGACTTCACCCCCACATAGGGGAGCTGTGCTCAGGGTTGGTTGGGTTATTCCTCAAAAGTAAAATCATTAGTGATTACCAAATTCTTTAATTTTTTTTTTTTTTTTTTTTTTGAGACAGAGACTCACTTTGTGGCCCTCGATAGAGTACCGTAGCATCATAGTTCATAGCAACCTCAAACTGTTGGGCTCAAATAATTCTCTTGCCTCAGCCTCCCAACTAGCTGGGACTATAGGCACTGCCACAATGCCTAGCTGTTTTTAGAGATGGAGGTCTCACTCTTGCTCAGGCTGGTCTCAAACCCATGAGCTCAGCAATCAACCCACCCAGAGTGCTGGGATTACAGTGCCTGGCCTAATTAATACTTTTATTTATTTATTTATTTATTTATTTATTTTGAAACAGAGTTTCATTATGTCACCCTTGGTAGAGTGCTGTGAAGTCACAGCTCACAGTAATCTCAAACTCTTGGGCTTAAGAGATTCTCTTGCCTCAGCCTCCCAGTAGCTGGGGCTACAGGTGCCTGCCACAACACCTGGCTATTTTTTTGTTGTTGTCATTGTTGTTTAGCTGGCCCTGGCCAGGTTCGAATCCAGCACCTCCAGTGCATGTAGTTGGCACCCTAACCACTGAGCGACAGGCACCGAGCCTAATTCTTTAAAAAGATACCAGATTTTCCTACAGAATCACATTTGTTCTCCATATTGGCTTTATTCTCTGTGCTTTCCAAGAAAAAAATCCATTACCTCTGCAGTTATTTTCATTGTATTATAAACTAATTGATTATTTTCATAGTTTTGAGTTAGGCTGCTAATCCAGTTTTAGGAGGAAAATATGGAAAATTCCATGATAAGAAAAGCAGAGGCCTTCCTACAGGACTCAGCTTGGGGCAGGTAGCCTGATTCAGTAGCCTGAGACCTCGGGTTGGAAAAACAGCCTTCCTGAGGCCTCTGTTTCTCCATTTTTACCAAGGTATGGCTCATCCTTGCCCTGAACCCCTTGGGGCACCCCAGGTGAAAACATTCCTGTAAATGCCTAGAAAGCTGCCCTAGCCAAGGTGCTAGTGTTGGTGCTTGGTCATTTGTCTTCCAGGGGCTTTCCCCTGTCTCATTTACCGTATATACTCGAGTATAAGCCGAGTTTTTTCCAGCACAAAATTTGTGCCGAGTTCAGGTTTTTTGGCACAAATTCTGTGCCGGAAGAAACTCGGCTTATACTGGAGTATATGGGTACTTCTCACCGCAGGGGTCTGGGTGAGGTTCCACTATGGAGAATCTGCAGCCACACCCTTAGTCAGTGGTATAACAAGGGTGTAACCCAGGTCACCCATTCCAAAGACCCTTCTCTCAGCCAGCAGGTCAGATACCAGCCACATGGTGGGGGGAGGGGTGTTAAATTAAAATCTGATCCCTTCAGTTCCTCTGTCACACTAGCCACGCCAAGTGGGTAGTAGTTGCATGTGGCCAGTAGCTGCCATCACCATGGTATTGTTCGTCCATCATCGTAGGAAGTGCCATAGGCAGCCCTGTTCCAGACCGCCCTCCTAATGCTCCCTGTGACTTGTTAGAGAAGTTTGGGCATCGCCAAAACAGACTGTTGGCTGTAAGAATCCTGTCACTTGCGGTGCTTGCTTTTCTTATAGAAAAATAAGACTTAGATCTTTGCAGGAATGTCGTGATTTCTTTCATAGGCATAATTAGATGTTCCAAGTCAAACTGCAGTTCAAGAAAAGGTTATAAATCTCTTCTCAATAATAACCGCACTTATGGTGTTCCTCTCCTAGCAACTAAGGAGTAGGTAACTGAAAAAATTCTCCATGCCCAGGAAAATCCCAAGTTCATCATTTCTCTGGTAGCCTCAGGCCCCAGGTTTACAACAACAAGGGCCGAGACTAACAAGACGGAGCCTTCACCTGTATTTCATGTCTTTGCAGGGTGGCAATGACCATGAGATCTTCACAGACCCAAGAACCGTGGGCTACACCGTGAAGGTGCCCGAGGACACACGCAGGATCTGTGAGGAGCTCTTCTTCTGAAGGGGCAGAGGGGAGTCCTGGTTACTTGTTGGCTGAAGCTGAGAGCCCTCATGTTCACACCCCCTTCTGCCCCAGGTGGTCTCTGTGCCACTGCCCTGATCACACATGGTCTAGACCTCCAAAGCCTCAGAGAAATTGCCTTCCACCCCCACTGCTAGGAGTAGCTGGAAGAGAGAAGAAAATGCTCTTTGAGAATGGCTCAGAGGACTACCTACTAAGGACTACCTTAGTCTGGCAGCCCTCCCAGACTAAGACCTGCAACTTCCCCACCACTCTAGGGTATTGCAGAAAGAAACAATGTGCCCAGACCCTCCCAGTTTATGGTCCCATGAAAACATAAGAGATGTTGGTGTTTGGACCCCAGTGTCAACACCAAAAAGGAAGATCTGGTGATGACAGAAAAAAGACAAGCCATCTGCAGTGACCTACCCTGTGACAGAAGTTAGAAACACTTCCTGAAATGGGGCTCCCTCCTGCATCAGCTGGAGGGGGCTGTTGCTGTGGGAGGCAGAGTGAAGCAGGGGCTACACATACTGTTTTCCAAGCTGCTTCCTGTTGGCGAGGCTAAGGCCTGCCCGCCCGACAGGTGGCTGGCCCACAACTCCGGCCAGCACTGTGCTCACTGCACTTCAAGTGGCCTCCTTTTCCGTGACTATCAAGATGGCTGGAAATAGGAATCAGCAACCCTATGGAGAATTGGCACTGGCAGAATGTTCCATGCTGGGAGTTCAAACTTCACCAAAAGGACCTTCTCATCAGACCCGGCTGGGCTTCCCAGAGGTGCTCACCGCTAGTTTCTCAAGTATGGGGAAGAGCCTGGCTGGGTGTAAGAACAACCACCTTGGTCCCCTCAGCCAGTTTTAACTGCAGCTGGGCCTGCAGCCCTTGCTCCTCCTTTCTACACTCTGCAAGCTCTTTAGGAAACTGGAAGGAGGTTCACAGGCCTTGTCCAGAACACAGTGGAAGAGAACTGAAGAAACAGTTGATATTTTGCTTTCAGGATGTGAAAATGCTGGGACCCTCCCACTCTCTGCAGACCAGTGCTGGGGTGTCCTGGCCTCTGCGTGGTACTGCCTGCCTGAGCCTGGCCGCTCTGCACCTCCTACCACCCACCTGGGCCCCTCCAGACTGCCCAGCCAGACTGGCAAGAGCCCCTCATCTCAGGGATCCCTAAAACATGGCCATCCAGTGGCATCTTTCTGTGTTGAATTTCACAAATGGTACTGTAATGACCTTTCAGAATGAAAGGTAGCACACTAAAGTGATTTTATTTTCTAAATAATAATAAATAAATGTTAGCTATGGCAATAATAATGATTAATATTAATAGTATTGGCAGTTTGAGATGCCCAGGTCTGTCTTAGACCTTTAAAAGAAGATATGAAACCTTCTTGGAAGGCCAGATCACATTGTTGGCTGCTCTAACAAACTCGAGGGATATCAGCTTCAACCTGCACTGGCATCTGAAGCCTCGTGGGAGCTAGACAATGCCAACCTCCCAGCCACCACAGTCTGTTAAGTGCCGAATACGCTCAGAAGACGCAGAGGTGCTTCAATAAGACATTCTGCTCGTCTCTTGTGAGATCTGAGGCAGATGAGCTCAAGGGGTGGGTAGTCTCGTTGGTGTGGGTGGGAGAGGCCAAGCTGAGCATCTCCCCTAGGTGGGCTGCGATGTGTGCCTCACCCAGAGGAAAATCTCCAATATCCTCATTGTCCTACACCTACAACTCTATTACCTGTTTACTCAGAACAGCAAAAGGCATTGTTTATTTTTACTATAATCTCATATATGCCATGAAAAAGATTTTCTTAAATAGCAAGTACAATACACACTCAACCCCATCATCCCTACAACAACCAAAACATACACAGCAGAAAACATAGAAGCCGAAGATAATAAGAGTTACAGTAACTCACACCAATAACAATAACAATAACCCACAATGAGATTTTTAAGTTTAGTGTTAATGCTGTGACCTGGACATTGGCGCGTGGAGGGATGGGCTGTTCTGGCTGGGCCCCTTTCTGAGCTCATTTGTTCTGCTGAGGTGACTGATAGTGGCTCATTTGTGCAACACTGTTCTCAAGGATGTTCAGAGACCTCACTCAGTGTTAGCCTCTCAGCCCTGCAATGTCTTCTAGAAATACATACCAGACACTCAGTACATCTTAACATTTTTCTTCTAGAAATTTTGGAAACTTGGAGATCTTTTTTTTCTTCCTCAAGGAGGTAAAAGTCTTTTTCTAATCATTTTCACTCTTTTTAAGAAGAGCTGCACTGCCACTGGAACTTGAGGGGGTGGGTGTTTTGAGACTCATAAGCTTTAGGGGGTAGGAAACACATCTTGCTTATTTCAAAGAAGGAAATGATCCTTTGACAATATCCAAGAGAATTGGAAGGGCAATATTCATCAGTTCTTTGGGAATCTGTAGGCAGCTCTATTGTACGAAGGGGCAAGGGTCTACAGTCTACTTAGCTTTCCATTTGGGGAAATTTCCTCTAGAGGATTTTCTTTTGATCCTTAAAGCCCCATGTCTATAAGGCATGGAGTGACATATCAAATAAGCCTGGACATGCAGTTGAAGGCTGAAGGCTGGGCTTCTGACGGGAGAACCACACTTCTCCTTCTAGTATTCACTCACTAAACAAGTGCTTTGGGCACTTCCCATGTGTGCTAGCCTTTAGAGTGGGACCACAAACCAAGATGGCAGTAAATACAGCCCCTGTCCCAAGCACTCACCATCACAGAAGACAGATGCAATTCCCAGCAGGGTGTGACAAGATGCAAATGGGTGACAGAGATGAGAGAGGAGCAGCCCAGCCTGGAAGAGGGATTTGGAAGGAGGATGAACAGGGAAAAGGGTGGAATGTGAAGCAGGATTCCTGACAGGTGGAGTGAACAGAGAATGGAAAGTCCCTGGAGCACCAGGAGGCCAGGTGTTTTGGGAACTAAGGAAGCTCTGAGTAGAAGCAGAACAGAGATGGGGACTGGCCTGGGAATCTGTGAGAGGTAGACAAGGCCCACCTCAGCTCCTCCTTGCAAAGCTGCCTCATGCTGAAGGCCATCTGGCAACTGTAAAGAGCCCTGGGTTGAAAGTTAAGGTTAAAGGTAAATTTTAAAGCAGAAAAGCCCATTATTTTTACATAATCAAACTTTAAAATTATATTTATTTATTAATTTTTTTGTGACAGAGTTTCACTTTGTCACCCTGGATAGAATACTGTAGTGTCAAAGTTCCCAGCAAACCCAAACTCTTGGGTTCAAGTGATCCTCTTGCTTCAGCCTCCCAAGTAGCTGGGACTAAAGGCGCCTGCCACAGTGCTCAGTTATTTTTAGAGAATGAAGCCTCACTCTTGCCCAGCCTGGTCTCAAACTTGTGAGCTCAAGCAATTCACCATGGGCCTCCCAGAGTGCTGGGATTACAGGTGAGTCACGGCGCTTAGTCCCAAAATGTTTATTCTTTAATACACACTTATTTAAACAAATTCAAACAATACAAAACTATACGAATTTTCTAAAAATAGTATCCCCATCCCTGTCCAATCCTCCTCTCCAGTGATAATCCCTGTTAGCCATTAACCATCTTTCCTTACAGCACGGGTCCTCAAACTACGGCCCGCGGGCCACACGCGGCGGTATGATTGTATTTGTTCCTGTTTTGTTTTTTTACTTCAAAATAAGATATGTGCAGTGTGCATAGGAGTTTGTTCATAGTTTTGTTTTTTTTTTTTAAACTATAGTCTGGCCCTCCAACGGTCTGAGGGACAGTGAACTGGCCCTCTATTAAAAAAGTTTGAGGACCCCTGCTAAAGACATCTTTTCTGTTTGAGGTGTGTGTGTGTGTGTGTTAGAGTCTCATATGTGCCGAGGCATCATAGCTCAGAGCAACCTCAAACTCTTGGGCTCGAGAGATCCTCTTACCTCAGCCTCCTAACTAGCTGGGACTATAGGAACCTGCCTTAACACCCAGCTATTTTTAGAGATGGGGTCTACTCTTGCTCAAGCTGGTCTTGAACTTAGCTCAAGCAATCCACCTCCCTGGGCCTTCCAGAGTGCTAGGATTACAGGGATGAGCCACCATGCCGAGCTAAGACATCTCTTCTATGCATAAATTCAATACATCTGCTACTCATTTTTAAAATTATTATCGTAGAAAAAACATACCTAGTAAGTACCTGCAATGCTCCAGAGCACCGTTCTAAGCCCTTTTTGCATATTCTCATTTCATTCATCCCCATTTACAGACAAGGAAACCGAGTCATAGAGAGATTAGGTAATTTGCCCAAGGCTGTGTAGGTAATAAGTAGCAGGACTGGGACATGACCCAGGCAGTGTTACTCTAACATTTGTGCATTTAACCACAATGCAATATACACACTCAATGTTTCTTATTTTACCCAATTGGGTTATTATACATATTGATTACTTTTACATAACATGCATTATCATTTAAAAATGGGCAACAAATTTAATAGGTGTTTCTCCAAAGAATTTATACAAATGGCCAAAAAACACATGAAAAGATGGTCGACATCATTGGTCCTTATTTATATTCGAATATGAACCACAGTGCTGGGTGCAGAGGCTCATGCCTGTAATTCTAGCACTCTGGGAGGCCAAAGTGGGTGGATTGCTTGAACTCAGGAGTTTTAGACCATCCTGAGTAAGAGGGAGACCCCTGCCTCTAAAAATAGCCACACATTGTGGTGGGTGCCAATAGTCCCAGCTACTTGGGAGGCTGAGGCAAGAGAGCTGTTTGATTCCAAGAGTTAGAGGTTGCTGTGAGCTGTGACGCCACAGCACTCTACCAATGGCATCAAAGTGAGACTCTGTGTCAAAAAAAAAAAAAAAAAATCCAAACCACAGTGAGATATCACTTCATACCCAGCAGAATGACTGTAATTTTAAAAAATGAAAAATAATAAATGTCTGTCAAGATGTGGAAAAATCAGAAGGCTTGGACATTCCTAGTGAAACTGTAAAATGGTTTGGCCATTGTGCAAAACAATTTGGCAGTTCCTCAAAAAGTTAAACAGAGAATTATCAGAGAACGACCTGGCAATTCACCTCCTAGGTCTACAGCCAAAAATTGAAACCAGGTACTCAAACAAATACTTGTACACTTATGTTTGGAGCAACATTATTTCTGATAGCCAATGTGTAGAAACAACCCACCTCCATCAACTGATGAATGGACACACCGATTGTGGTATATACACACAGCGGAGTATTATTCAGTCACAGAAAGGAGTGAAGCCTTGACATGTGTACAGTGTGAACAAACCTCAAAAACATGCTAAGTGAAAGAAGACAGACGGAAAAGGCCACAGACCATATGCCTCCATTTTTATGAATTATCTAGAAGAGCTAAATCCAGAGAAACAGAAGATGGATGGTTTCCAAGGGCTGCTTAATATGGGGTTTCATCTGGGAGTGATGAAAATGTTTTGGAACTAGAGAGAAGTGGTGGTCACACAGCATTGTGAATGTAGTGGCACCACTGAATTGTTCACTTTAAAATGGTTGATCTTGGCCGGGTGCGGTGGCTCATGCCACCTAGCACTCTGAGAGGCCCAGGCAGGTGGATTGTTTGAGCTCAGGAGTTCAAGACCAGCCTGAGCAAGAGCAAGACCCCATCTCTACTAAAAATAGAGAAAGAAACTAGCCGGGTGATGTGGCGGGTAGTCCTGTAGTCCTAGCTCCTCGGGAGGCTGAGGCAAGAGAATCGCTCGAGGCCGAGAGTCTGAGGTCGCTGTGAGCTGTGATGCTACAGCCCTCTACCTAACAGAGCAAGACTCTGTCTCCAAAATAAAATAAAATGATTGATCTTATCTCAGTAAAAATGAATGAGTCAAAATACAGTAGAACCTTTGTAAGTTGACCACTGAAGGGACTGTAACAAACTGGTCAACCTAAGGAAGGAAACCGACTGTACTGACAGGTACGTGTGGTGCATGTCCAGTTCATGAAAATTAGGTCAGCTTAAGGAGGTGGTCAGTGTAGGAAGGTGGTTAACTATGGAGGTTCTACTGTATATCACAGATTTTCCAGTTTCATCTATGACTTAGTAACTGGTATCAACCTTAACTACAAATAACTATTTAGATTGTTTCAAACATTTTGTCCGTTTTAATGTCACGTGTTTTTGTAGCTCCATATCTCAATAAATATTTATTCTACTGTGTCGTGGTATATACTGATCGATGGAGAATTTTGTAGTCTATACATTGATGCTGTTCATTTTTTTCTACTTTTAATTTTTTTTATTCTTTTCAGTCTATTACTATATGATGTCATTAAGCGATTTTCGGCCAATTTTTCTCTACGAATTCAAATTGAACCAAAGCGCTGCCGAAACAGCCTGAAAAATTAACCAGGCATTTGGCAATGATAGTGTTAATGAACACACTGTTCGACATTGGTTTGCGAAATTTCGTTCCAGAAATTTTAGCCTCGAAGATGAGCTCCGTAGTGGTCGATCTAGAGTAATCCAGGACAAGGATTTGAGGACCCTGGTGGAGACTGACCCATCACAAACGGTGCATGGGATGGTGGAAGAACTGGGTGTCAGCTCCCATGTGGTTTTTGATGGTTTAAAACATATTGGAAAGGTCAAAAAGCTCGAAAAGTGGGTGCCCCACGATTTAAACGATCGGCAGAAATTGTCACATTTTGAGGTTTGTTCTTCATTGCTTTTCCACAACCAAAACGATCCTTTTTTGGATCAGATCATCACGTGTGATGAAAAGTGGATTCTCTACGACAATAGGAAATGTTCAGGATAGTGGTTGGACACCGATGAGCCACCCAGGCACTTCCCAAAGGCGAAACCCCACCAGAAAAAGATCATGGTTACTGTATGGTGGTCAGCAGCTGGTGTGATTCACTATAACTTTCTGCAACCAGGGCAAACCATCACAGCAGAGTCCTATTGTGAGGAAATCGATGAAATGTACCGAAAATTGCGTCAGCAGCAGCCAGCACTGGTCAACAGAAGAGGTCCAATCCTGCTCCACGACAACGCCTGGCCGCACGTCTCATAAATCACTGTCTGAAAATTAAAGGAATTGAGCGTCGAACTTCTGCCCCACCCACCATACTCCCCAGACCTCTCACCAACCGACTATCATCTTTTCAAGCACTTCGAAAACTTGCTCACCAGTAGAACCTTTGCCAATCAGGACCTAGCAAAAACAGCCTTCTTTGACTTCATCGAATCCCGAGCACCCACTTTTTATGCCGACGGAATTAATCGACTTGTGTTACGTTGGCAAAAGTGCACTGATTCAAATGGTGCTTATTTCGATTAAATTGAATAAATATTCACTGAGATATTACAGTTTAAAGTAGACTCATAAAAATTGACAAAACTTTTGAAATGACCTAATACAACAATCTTCAGAGTGAAAATCTCAAGCTATTAACAAATAACACT
>CAUYPK010057769.1:0-24611 GCA_963574355.1 Loris lydekkerianus | reverse complement strand
AATTTAACTCCATTCAATATGATATTGGCTGTGGGTTTGCTGTAGATGGCCTCTATTAGTTTCAGAAATGTCCCTTCTATACCAATTTTCTTAAGTGTTCTGATCATGAAGGGATGCTGGATGTTATCGAAAGCTTTTTCTTCCATTTGTTTTTGTTGGCCTACATTGTTTGGCATAATTTTCTTCTCTTTCCTGAATCCTTTATTACTAATTTAGTATTCCATTTTTTATTAGTTTTACACTTTATTATTTTTTTTTTATAGATTTAGGGGGTGCAGGCACAGTTTGAATACATGAATATATTGTGCAATGGTGAAGTCTAGGCCTTTCACCCAATTAATGTATGTAGTTATCAGTAGATAATTTTTCATCCCACTCCCCCTTCCTTTTTCCCATGATCCCATCTTTCCAAGTTCCCAACATCTATTATTCCTTTTTCTATGACCATGACTACACGTGAGCTCCCATTTATAAGTGAGTATGTGGTATTTGAATTTATGTTTCTCTGTTCTGTAGAAAAAGATAATGGCCTCCATTTCCATTCATGTTGCTCAAAACACAGTAGTTCATCCTTCTCGTGGTTGAGTAATATTCCATGGTATATATACGACATTTTTATTATCCATTCATGCATTGATGGACACTTAGGTTGAGTTTGAATAATGCAGCAGTAAACATATCAGTCCAGCTATCTTTGGATAATGTTTTTCCCCCCTTTGGGTAGATACCTATTTATGAGGTTGCTGAATGAAATGGTAGATTCCTTTTTTCTTTGAGAAATTTCCACACTATTTTCTGTAGATGTTATACTAATTGTCATTTTGACCAAGAATGCCTAAGTGTTCCCTTTGTTTCTGCATACTCACTGACATCTATTGGTTTTTGACTTCCTTTTTTTTTTTTTTTTTTGCAGTTTTTGGCCAGGGCTAGGTTTGAACCTGCCACCTCCAGCATATGGGGCCGGTGCCCTACCCCTTTGAGCCACAGGCATCACCCCTTTTTGACTTTTTAGTAATGGTCATTCTGACTGGCATAAGGTGGCATCTTACTGAGGTTTCAATTTGTAATCCCAGGTGATTATTGACACTGAGCATGTTTTCAAATGTTTGTTAGCCCTCTCTATATATTTCTTTGAAAAAATATGTATTCATGCCCTTTGCTCACTTCTTAGTGGTTTTATTTATTTTTCATACTTAGTTGTTTGACTTCTTCATAGATTTTGGATAATAGGCATATGCTGGACACATACTTGGGAATATTTTCTTCCATTCAGTCAACTGTTTAGTAATAAAATTATGTTTGTCCATGGAAAAGTTTTAGTTTAATTAAATGCCTTTGCTTTATTTTTATTTTGTTGCTGCCTGAATATCAAAGCAGTCTGAAGCAAAAAAAAAAAAAAAAAGCCAGAATCATCATATTACCTGACTTCACATCATTTTGAAAGTCTACAACAATCAAAATAGCATGGCTCCTGCGTAAAAAGAGACACATAACAGCATAGAAAACACAGAAGGAAAACCTCATACCTATAATCAACAGATATTTGGCAAAATAGACTAGGATATACACTGGGAAAAGGATATTCTATTCAACAAATGGTGTTAGAAAAATTGGACAGCCACGCTCAGAAGAAGGAAATTGGACTCACATCTTTCACCTTTCACAAAAATTAATTCAAAACAGAGTAAAGACTTAAGCTTAAGACCAAAATCTATAAAAGATCTAGAAGAAAACATAGAAAAACTTTTCACATAGGCAAAGAATTGACTAACATCTCAAAAGAACAGTCTACATTGACTTTTAAAACTATAGTATTTATGTTAGACTAATATAATTGAATACTTCCTCTGGGGTTTAAGTCTGAAATAAAGATATACATGTATGCTGTATAAATTAACTACAATTTTACATTTTGAAATGAAAACATAAATAAGGACAAATCAAATTGTTCTGATATTATACAGATGGTCCAGGCACACAAGATAATCTGCTTACTCATTTCGATTTGGCTTAATTACAAATTGAGTAATAGAATTTAACTATAAAAATCAATAAAATGATAGCATAAACAAAAATGTTGATTTCCACTTATCATTTAAAAAATACATTTTTTATTAAATTGGACTTGCCTACATTTTTAGCTTTATATTGCTCTACCTAGATTTATATTGATCTACCTAGAAATAACCAATTCTCTCTATGTGTGCGTAGTGAACACACCCTGCAGGCCATTATTCCCATACTTTAAATTCATTCTTTAAACTTGAAATGCACTTTTTCGCATCTCTAATTCCTCAAATTTTTGTCAGTATTTTAAAGCCTACTAAAATCTATATCCATATCAGAGAAAGCAATTTTATAATGAAAAAGCGTCCTGATTATTTGGTTTTATTAATATGAAATATTCAGCACATGAAAAAAGAATGTTATGTAAACTGCAGAAAAATGATTTTGAAAGCATTATTGAACCAATAAGAGAAGAAAGAGAATAATCAATTTCCTTACGAATAAAAACAGCATTTATTGGTGGGCACAGCTATAGAAGCTGTGTTCATGGCAGCCCCTGCGACTGCAGGCAAGACAACTGCCAACAGATTGTGTTTCATCCTAATGTAGACAGGGGTCGCAGGCCCTAAAAAGGTGGGAGGTGAACTGTGACGAACCTGTATGAATCTAGAACATTTAAAAAATGCAATTTCAGGCTAAAATGGATTAATAAATGCAGCCAATGACCAAGGAGAGAGGACAAAACTTTTATGGTTCTGCCTGGAAATAAAAAATACAAGATATAAAATGCAAAAAGTGAAACCATGTGTAATAGAAACTACCTTGTTGAGAAATGACCATGAAATTGGTCACAGGTCGTAATGGCTTTGAAGAGTCACAGGAAATAAGGGCAAGACAAATCTTTGAACTAATGATTGAACAGATGAAGCTAGAACATTCATTTAACACAAAATACTTCCTGAGTGATGTCAAAATTAAAGTATTATTTAATATTTATAGAATTTAATTATAGAATTAATTTTATGAATGAAAAATTATAAAATTTTATGAATGAAACATAGAAAATCTTGGAAATAGATGCCTATATATATTAGATACTAGATTTAAAATATAAGTATGTTTAAATTAATCAAATATTCAAATATACATTAAATCCCTAAAATTTAAAAACAATGAGAAGATTTTAAAATAAAACATATTTATCAAAAGAGAAAAAATAATCATAGAGGTTAAAATTTGCAGTTATACATCAGATTAAATATAGCAAAATAAAAAAAGGAACAAAACCAAAATGGAAGTGTAAATTGAAATAAATATCAGAGAAAATTACCCAGGAATAGCAAATAGAGTAATATTTGATAAGAAGGGGTTTGAAAATTCAGAATAATTATTTTTAAAATGTGAAAAACTCAACACTTATTTAATAAGAGATTCAGAAATAAATGCATAAAGGCCATGAATCTTTGTACTTAAAGTGTGAGATCTCATAAAGATAAATGGCTTTGCGTGAAGTGAAATCTGGTAAAACCACGAAGAGAAACGGATAAATCAAAAAGTGTAGTTATAGATTTAAATGCTCTCAGTAAGGAAAAAAGAATTGAATGCAACCCTTTTCTCAGTATCAGCAGAATACTAATTTTTCTCAAATGTTCATGAAATATCCATTAAGATAGATCATAAAATACATTATATATAATATGTATATATATATATATATATATACATACATATATCATACACAATTTCAATAAATTGAAAAATATTAAAATATATAAAATACTTTTCTCATCACAACATAATTACATTTTCATTAAATAACGGAAGAATAATCTTGAAACCAATCTGAAATGGCTCCAAGATGGATTACTAGTGGCATCCACATTTGGCTCCTCTATAAAATCACATGTTAAATAGAGCACCTTGGAAAGAATATCTAAATTCAGCAAAGTGACGGGAAATCTCGAGGTAGGGAAGAAGAGGGGAGAAGAGCCAGGAGAAATTCCTCAGTGTGGGAAAAATCTAGGAGAGCGATTCCCAAAGGTCCACATTCCCACTGTGGATTGCTGACATCCTAGCCACATTATAGCCCTTTCCCCACCATGGTCCCTGAAGCCAGCCTAAGGAGCTGCCTGGAGGCCAGGCAGCAGCCGTGTTCCAGAAAGGCAGTTCCTTTTGGTTTCATATAGACCCTAGACTCAGGCAGCAACTGCATGGTGCCATTTGGACAGCCAGCCGCACCAGTCTACATCCTACACTGGGGACCAACAGCTATTGCATTTCCACTTGCTTGTATTCCCATTGGCAAGAATAGACACTTTTCAAAGGAAGAGATACAAATAGCCAACAGGTGAATGAATAAAAATGCTCCTCATCACTAGTCATTAGGGAGAGTCACCTCAAAACCACAATGAGGTATCATCTTACCCTTGTCCAAATGGTAGTTATCTAAAAGACAAAAAGTAGCAAATACGGGCAAGGATGTGCAGAAAAGGAGATCCTTATATAGTGTTGATGGGGATGTAAATTAGAGTACCATTATAGAAAACAATAAGGAATTATTTCAAAAAACTGAAAATAGAATTATCATACACTCCAGCAATCCCACCACTGGGTATTTATCCAATCCAGAGGAAATTGGTACAAGGGATCCTCTATTAGTTGGCCACCCAAAGGGCCATAATACACTGTCAACGTACAGAGGTGGTCAATATAAGGAACTAGGCACACTATATTGTTATGTACATGTAGTGCATTTCTGGTCTATGAAAATTAGGTCAAATTAAGAACATGGTCAGTGTAGGGAGGTGGTCAAAGATGGAGGTTCTACTGTATATCAAAAGGATGCTTGCCCCCTAATCCATGTATATTGCAGCACTATCCACAATAACCAAGATTTGGAATCAACCTAAGTATCTATCAACGGATAGAAATAAGAAAGAAGGAAAAAAAGAAAAAAGAAGGAAGGAAGGAAGGAAAAAAAAGGAAGGAAAGAAGGAAGGAAGGAAGGAAGGAAGGAAGGAAAGGAGGGAGGGAATGTAGTATCTATACAAAATGGAAACCTATGCAGACATAAAAAGAAATGATATCCTGTCATTGGCAGCAAAATAGATGTAACCCAGGATCATTAGGTTAAGTAAAATAAGCCAGGCAAAATAAGATAAATACTGCATGTTTCCACTTGTATGTGGGAACTAAAAAAGTTGATCTCGTAAGATGATAGTAATCAGAGTCTGAAAAGGGAGAGGGTATAAAAAAAGGTTGCTCAATGAGTGCAATGTATAGTTAGGTGAAGGAATAAGTTTTAATATCAAATAGCACAGTAGGGTCAGTAGGGTGTCTGTATTTAATAACAGTAGACTGTATAATTCAAAATGGAACCAAAGATTTGAAATATTCCCAACACAAAGATAAAATCAATTATCAAGATGATAGATATTCCAAATACCTTGATTCGATCATTACCCTTTACATTTAGATATAAAAATGCCACTATTGTTTCCACAAATTTGAAAAATTATTATGTATAAATAAAACAATGAATTTTAAAAATCTATAACCATTTAGGAAAAAAAAAGAGAAGAAAAATAAGAAAGTATTTTGAATCCAATGAAATGAATAAAAAATGTTTTGAGAGAAAATTATAGCATCAAATTCTTGTGTTAGAAGATGAAGAAGAAATATAAAATCAAATGCAAAATTAATTCAAAACAGATTATACAATATGTAGAAATTATTTGTGAGCTTGAGTTAGGCAAAGATCCTTAGGGTATAAAAGCATGAATTTACAATTCACCAAATTAAATTCTTCAAATTATCGTTAAAGAATGAACAAGTATATATGTGTGCACATAGGTATGTGTGTATATACATGTGTCCCTGATAATGGACTTATGCCCAAAATACATAAATAATTTTTATAGTTTAATAAGCCAATCATCACAATAATAAATTCACAAAATATTTGAACAGCTATTTCAATAAATGAGCTATGTAAAATTCTCATGAACACATGGGAAGATACTTAAACTATTATTTGTTGTAGGAATGCAAATTTAATCCACAATAAGGTATCATTAACACCCACTATGGCAGATATAATTAAAATGAGATAGCAATCCTAAGTATTGGCTTGGATGTAAAGAAAATTTGGCAATATTTTTCTTGCCTGATTCTGTGACATGATGACAATAATTTTTCCCACACTTTAATAATTATCCTTTAACTATGGCATAAAATCCACAGGGTTTGGATATATTTTGTTATGTCTTGGGGCAGGGGCTGTATGAAAGGATGATTCAAATCTAATTTCTACCTTATAGTTTATAATTTCATGGCACCTCAATGTCATAGGTTTTCAGATATGAAATGTCCAAGTTTGAATCAAAAGTTTAGTTTATTATACCTCAAACATGAAGCAGTACAATTAATCAAAGGAAATACAGAAACTATTCACACAGTTTTACCATCTTAACTGTAGCTTGTTTGTGCCAGTATCAATGAAGCCTGGAGAGCAGGTGGCAATGAAATTAGGAAAGGTATTTTCCACAGCTTGTGGAGAAATGAATATTTTTTTCTTGCAAGAGTGGTTGAAAGCCGGAAAGATGTGGTAATCAGTTGGTGTGCGATCTGGTGAATATGATGGATGACGGACAGTTTCTCAGTCCAGCTTCCATAGTTTAAGCAAGGTTGTTTGTGTGACATGTGATGGAGCATTGTCTTGCAAGAGTATTGGCCTGTCTCTATTGACCAATCTCTGCTGCCTAATCACAAGCATCCTCACCACTTAGTCCGGTTTGCTGCAGCAGACATCCACTGTCATCAGTCGACAGGCTGTAATGGAAAACAGCAGCTCTGGGTGACCAAATAGACACCATCAACTTGTTTTGATGAATATTCAGTTTGGGATGTTCAGCATTTCATCTTTATCCAAGCATTGTACTGAATGCTTATGATTATCAAAAAGAATCCATTTTTCATTACACGTAAAAATATAGTGTAGAAATTGCTTGCCTTTATGTTGTGATAGAAAAGAAAGGCAAGGTTCGAGAAGATTTTTTTCCTGATGTCCATTTAATTCATGCATAACCCCTCTATCCAACTTTTTTATCTTGCTAACTTATTTCAAATGATCCAACATTGTTATAATAGAATAGTAACATGAAACCTTGCTGCTAATTCACTCTTAGATTGAGACTGATTAGTTTCCATGACAGCTTTCAGCTCATTACCATCCACCTTCGTCTCAGGTCCCCAATGTAGCTCATTTTTAAGATCAAAATCATCAGAATAGAACTTCTCAAACCATTGCAGTGTTGTGCAGTCATCAGCCACAGCCCTCTAAACCCTGTTGGTATCTTGAGCCATTTGCATTGGTTCCACAATAGAATTCGTATCCGAAAATAACAAATTTTGACTTATCTGTGACTTTACAGAAAATGCTATAAAAAGAAATTTGAAAAATAACCACAAGTCAAAATTTACATTTGAAAGAATGAGGATGTACCTTCACAATAAAAATAAAACAAGAAGGTCAAAGTGAAATGTCAGAGATACCAACTGTCAAACTTAGTACTTAAGGAAATTGGATATTTTATCTCACTAATCTAATACGTGAAAAAGAAATTATGCAATGTGTTAATGATCAAATTGGAAACAAATGGACTTGGACAAAAATTTTTGAGCAAAGATTGTTTTTAATTATTGTCCCCTGGCAGTAGAGACTGCTGAATATGCTGGGTGGTGAAGAGACACCCTTGACCCTCCTTTACACATTATTTTATAAAATATTCAATAGTTAAACTCTATATAGATAAGAAGCTTGTCCAAGTAGCTTCTGGATATGAGAGACCTTTATAATCTGGGTTGAATATTATTTAAAATATCAAAAGTCAGACCAGTTTTGTGTAATGGTTTCTCTGTGGTTCTTGCAACATATTCTGCTATTTAGCAAAGTTTATTACTACTGATTACCAATTCTTTTCAAATTTCTAGGTTACCTACTTTTTACATAAAAATCTATCCAAGCAGGTTTTAATGTGTTATTTTAAATGGTGACTTGTTACTGGGTGATAATTTACTTTTGTTTTATATTCAACTTTCAGAAAACAGGTATGTGAAATAAACAACTATTTTACTTCAATTATTTCAGTCACAGAAATAGATTAACTGATTTCTAGCATCTGAAATAGTTTACAATTAGCCATTAGTTTGAGCTTATGTGATACATGCCATAGTTTTCTAAATATCTTTTAAATAATTAATACTACAGTGGAATTCTTACATGTAATTAAGCTTTGAAGAGACAATTTTGAGTATCATGAGAATTCTTTAAAAGCAGTAAATAGGTTTTTTCCTCCTTTAATAAACAATTAAAATATTACTCTCTGAGTTAAATCCCAGTTTGAGGCTTATTTACCTGATATTTCAGTGCTGTGTAGCCCCATCAAGTAAAATTCAATTATCTGTGTACAGAAGAAACAAGTATTTCTTACATTTCTGCCAAAAACATTATTGATCAGATTGTGGCAAATAACATGCCTAAGGTCACAGAGATACTTACTGATACCGGAAAGATAACTCAAGATTATCTGTATCAGAGACATCCACTTTTGAAGCTGGCAGGGGTTACTTTTTTGATTTTTAACCCCTATTATTAAAATTAACTAATTTGATACCTAGATCACTTTTTTCTACTATATAGAGAATAGTATCATCAGTTTTCTACAAACAAAATATATTAAGCATGTAAAGACATGTCTTTAAAGAGTTACTGTGGGTGGACATGTGGGTACTTAAGGGAAGACTCATATCTCAATGTGCTTGTATTGCTAGAAATAATTATTCAATAAGCTTAAAATTCAATTGTTAACTATAAGTAGGTTAGAAATTGAATTAAGAAAATGATTGCAGATGATGGAGAAAAGGGAACAGAGACAGGAGAGAAGTGGATTGTAGAAACCCAAAATCTGTTGCAGCAACAGCCTGAAGCCCGGCATTCTTCAAACAGAGGACCTAGTATCTTGCAGGAGCTTGACTAGCGCTACTCAGCTCAAAGGTCCCGCAGCACTGGGAGACGAGGCTCCAACTGGGCAGAACTGGCCCCCTCGGGAGAGTTAGTACTGTTTGGGAGTTGGTGAAGGAATGCAAAACACTCTGGAGGTAGGATGAGTCCTTAAACCTCGTTAAGAGTGAAGAAGTCTCTATGAAAAAGATGAGGAGAAAAACAGCTCCTTTCTTCTGTCATCTCGGTATGGGCAGAAGCTCCAGCTCATCTGAGTACAAGGTTTCCCAGGGGGTTGACACGCCTGACCTTTGTGTGTGTGGTCTAATTGGGGTCTGCTTTGACAGCCTGCTCCTGAACAATGTTCCCTGTCCCATGAAAGCCCAGCAAGAAACATGACTTAACGGATTAGCCTTCCTCCATTAGACTGATGATTAAAACAGTGATGTGTGTAATAAAAATGGGGCTAGCCCCGAGCCAAGGGCTTCCACCTTTCCTCATGCTTTGGAGGTGGACAGACCCCGGACCCATCTCTTTAAAAAACTTTGTGTTTGAGTCTTCATTTTCCCTCATCTTCTGGTCTCTGCCTATCACTGGGAAAGCAGTCAGGGTTAGTTTTGTCTTGTCCCCAACAGCTTGCTTTACGTATTTTCGGTTCCAATACTGAATTATTTTTGCTGTTAAATATTAAACAGAAATTTTTATCAAATATATAGGTATATATTCTATAGTAAAAACAGTATGTGGTATAAGCCATTTTGATTTAAATATGTTGAATGACAATGTTGCCTATAGTTAGTCAATAGAATTCTTTCAAGTGTCTTGTAATGATCAAGCCACTACATCAAAAAGGTTGAATGCAGGAAAAATAATATGCTACTCTAGTCCATCCTATGGAAAAATAACTATTTTGCAATTTAATGCGTAAAAACTTATCCATTGACATGAAAACACTCCTTGTGGGTGCTGATGTGTCTGGGACTGGACTAGGATCTGGAACAACAGAAAATTAGCTAGACAAAGCTTTGACCGCCCAAATCTCATCACTGGAATAGACCCTGTCTCTAGTCAAAGTAGTCAAGCTGAATGCATAGAGATGCTTCCACACTTAGAACCCATGTTCTAAGTGATCATCTTGACATAGAAGAACAATTAATCAGAATCTCTATTAACAGATTAAGTGTGGCTTAACTCTTCTAACACTCTTAGGAAACATTAATAGCTCTAAATCACCAAAAAAATGATTTGACCATATGAGTTCATTCTACCACATTTATGAAATCTGTGCAAATACTTCCCAAATCCAAAGATACACACATAAATTACACATTACTATAAAATAAGGCACTCAAGCTACTCACTTAGGTTAACATCAATTTTACTTTTCTCTTATGTAATGACTTTAGACTTATAAAATGAGAGACAATGAATCTATTCTAATGACTGTTTTATTTTGTACAAAAATAAAAGCATAAAATGTTGTATGTTTCTCCTACAGAAAAAATGTGTGAGAATATATAATTTTAAAATGTATTTTAGACTCCATAATTTTAGGTAAACAATAAAACTATGAATCAAGATTTATAGGACACTTTGTAAGATGCATATTAATACATATACATGTTGTGATAAATATAATTTATAATAAGAAATATTCTTTCCTTCACTTATTCAACAACTATTTTTTAGTGCCAATACATAACTGGCACATTTTTAGGCCAGTGGTTTTCCAAGTGTTAGCCAGCGTAACCTACCTTGGAGGTTCACAAACAATTTAAGGTATTTGTATGTCAAAATTATGTTTATAATAACTCTAAGACATATTTACCTTTTTATTCTCTTTCAGTAGTGTGAAGAGAATTCTACAGAGGCCATATGATCTGTGATGATGTTACTTCTCTGGCCACTAATGGAACAAATTAATATATTTTGTGTACTCCTTTGTTTTCTATAATTTTCAAAGAGAGAGGCTACAAAGTATAAATATATGCATTTTTGGAAGTAATTCAGTTGATTATCAGAACTATTACTATGTTCATTCTAGTATAAGTGCTGTAATCTTTAGAACTTCATTATCTTCCAATATCATTTTGAAATTTCTAAATTGTCTTTATGCCCACATGAAAATACAGACAACTAAATTTTATTTATTTATTTTGCACAAAGATTATTTACAAAATAGAGACATTTTAAATCATAAAGTTTTATCTTAATATATTGTTATTTTGGAATATAATATCTTAGTATTAAAAATAAATTTTACTTACATGCAGCTTACTTAAGAATTGGTTTGTCGCTGAAATTGAGATTAGAAGATTTGACTTCCTCAATCTACAGCTGTACTATTTATTCTACAAATGTTGGAGAAAGACAGAACTGACAATCTCTGGTATTCTTTGACTTATGCAAAGCAATCTATTATTTGGAATAGATTGTAAACATACTGGGCAGTATGCTGCACAAGAACAGCAGTATGGGAAACAAACTTTAAATAAGTAAACTGATGAAAGATAACTTTCTCAGCTTTAGAGACTTAATAATTGTGTGTGCTGTCTGTGATGCAAAGGAGCACTTTTGAATAGTATATTGTAAAGTTAATTTGTGGATCATTTGGGGATGAATCTATTCACTGCTTAAATTAAAAGGAATTGAGTATTTTAAAAGCAGATATGATAAGCTATTTAAAAACAAAAATTGCTGTAGCATTTCAGACTAAAAATGACAAATCTGCTGGAGCATCTTAGAGAGTTGCATGGGCTTTTTTGCATGGGCTAGAGAAGCACAGGGAATAGCTATGAAACAAAGCCTTATTGCAGATTTCATTGCTGAATGCCTGTTGGATGAAAAGTCAATAAACAAAAATATAGGACTTCTACATTCTGGTAATATTATAACTAGTGGAATTAAAAGTCTACCACAAACATGAAATAGTATCTAATCTACAGATTAGTACTTTTTTCTTATAAATAGATAAATCTATAGACATGGCTGGACTTGCTAGTTTCTTGTGTTTGTCTGGAAATGATACCAATTACTACATGAAAAATACATATTTTGTGAATGCTTGGATATGAACACATATGAAAATTTTGAATTTTTTTTGTCTTATAGGTTAACTTGAAACAACTTGTTGAACTTTGCACTAACAGCACAAGAGTAATAGTGGGTAAAATTGCTGAGAGTGTGGTATGATTCAGTGATACTAAACTATACTAGGAGTTAATATATTCTTTACTACACGTGAACAGACAAGAAAAAAGAATGAAAGGAAAACAGAAAAACTCAGCTTTGAAAAATAATGTGTTTGATGAATTACAAATAAATATTATTCCCAAATCTTGATCCATAAATGTGTATCTTTTTATATTCTTGGTAATGCAACAGGATATAAACATAATGAACTTTTGCCACATACCATTGGGACAGTTGTTTTGAGGGAGGACTTTGTGTGATTGCTTTTGTTAAGAAACTAGCTACTTGTTCCATGAAACACTTTTCCTTCTTCAAAGAACAAGTAAGTGGTAGAGAACTATGGACTTATAAACCTTCGGCATTTAACTGATATCTTCTCAAAAATAAACAATTTAACACTGTTACTGCAAGAGAAAAAAATCTACAGTATTTATTGCCAATAATAAAATTTGCATTTTTAGAGAAAATTTTAACATTAGAAAGTTTGCATCTGCTAGTGATAACAGTAACAGATTTTTCTAACATGATTGTGGTTGATATGAGCACCTGTGATTTTTTATATTGTATAATGATAAACTACGGTAACATTTGGAAGATCTTCATAATTCAGGAAATCAAGTTTTAAAGATGACTGCACGGTGTTTCAATATCACGCATGGAGAGAAGTTTGAGATACACCAACTGGTATAAATAGTAGTAAGAAAAGTTACTCAACATGGTTTCTTGTCTCACATAGCAACTTTCAGGAACTACAACTGGTAAAGTTTTGCTCTAGATGCAAAGAAAATTGCTAATTATCTGTAAAGGCTCTTAAGGATGCCTTCCTTTTCCGATGATATACCTGTATGAATATATATTCTCTCAATCTACTTCAAAGTGATATCTCAATACTAATTTGAAACTAGTAGATGAACAACTACAGGCCCACAAGAATGGAAAACATAATTAAATTCAAGAATATAGGAGGGGGAGTGGAAGGCGGCCTTGGTAAACACTCACCTAATGAGTACAACTCAGGGGTATATGGCACTCCTCCCAGACGAAGGGCTCAACTACAACTCAGACTCTACCTTACAAATGCAAATGACATACCTAATCACATATACCCTTATTTTAATCTGAAATAAAAATAAAAAGCAATATATCAGAGAAGGATGTAAGAAACAGTTGTACCTGTGAAAAGAGGTATCTTTTATTTAAATATCTTTTAAATAGTCTTATATTACGATATTGAAGAAAAAGTGGGTGGCGCCCGTGGCTCAGTGGGTAGGGCGCCGGCCCCATATACCAAGGATGGCAGGTTCAAACCCGGCCCTGGCCAAACTGCAACAACAACAAAAAAATAGCTGGGGGCGGCTCCTGTGACTCAAAGGAGTAGGGCGCTGGTCCCATATGCCAGAGGTGGCAGGTTCAAACTCAGCCCCAGCCAAAAACTGCAAAAAAAAAAAAAAAATAGCTGGGAGTTGTGGCAGGCACCTGTAATCCCAGCTACTCGGGAGGCTGAGGCAAAAGAATTGCCTAAGCCCAGGAGCTGGAGATTGCTGTGAGCTGTGTGACACCATGGCACTCTACCAAGGGTGATAGAGTATGACTCTGTCTCTAAAAAAAAAAAAAAAAAAAAAAAAAAATCAAGACATTTAAGAAAACATAGAATGATGATTATCCCTTTCTGATTGTTTTAGTTTTGTAAAATATAATATCTTTTATAAAATTACATTAATAGTACCATAGAGTAGGTTTGCTGTTACGTTAATGAATTCTGGTATTGTGACTGCATATGCTTACACACAAATACACACACACACACACGAAATCTGCAAAAGAAGCATTTTGGGGTCTTCAATATGTTTTGAGACTATAACCAAGGCCAGAGACAAAAACAAATGTAAGGACTATAGCTATAGCTCTATCCGATGGGATACATCAGTGAACAAAATAAGCAGCAGCACCTGCCCGCATGGAGTTAATTATGTTCTGCTAGAATAGTTTCATGCCAGCAAAGGGTTTTATTCTTTTTCAGACTATCAACTGGTTCTTTCTAGATCATTCTGAAATGATGTTGGGAAAAAGAAAAGGATTGCTACGTTTTCTTTGCTATATTCAACCTCTTTTACATCTATTAAATTTCTATTTGATATTTTTACCATTCTGAGATTGTCTAAAGTGATGTCTTGAATTACTATGGAAGCTTTTCTCAATGATGATGTATCTCAAATTTGCCAGCTTATAAATACTGTGGTATATACTTTATTTTTTGCTTTTGAAAACACATCTAAAAAAAAATTTTATGTTTCAAATTGAAATATAACATTTTATTGTAAAATACTATAAAAGTACCATTTTTGTATAAATGTTAGTTAACACATACTTGATTTCGAGATTTTATTTACTTAGTATGCTGGTTTGGGCAAATTAAATTTTTACAGTAGGTTTATAGCAGAAAAATTGTAGCAAAAATTAGTTTGACTACACATCTTTATAATTATTACTCATCTAAATTACTGGTAAACTGGTTTGGCTTTTTAAAGTTTATTTTGTAAACAATCATTAGTTCTACCATATATCACCATAAAGTGCAAACTCTTGGAAAGAATCTCCTAGATGAACAAAATCAGAAAATTTGTCTTCCAAATTCTGTGTTCATGTCTTGAATTTATCTACATTATTACTTCATAATATATTTTTAGTGAATTTCTCATTTTTAAACCGCATATGATTTCTTCATTGCACTCATGTATTTAAAGTCCCATTCACTTGTGTCTGATTTGTCTACTTTGAGAATAGTCTGTCTTCATAATTTTTACATTACTTCTGAAGAAAATAAATACCACCTATGCTTGTTAATAAATGGGAGACCCTGTGTCCTGTCATGTTTTTAAATGTTATTCTCTTAAATGCAAAGGGCATCATTATGAAATGTTATGGAATGATCAAAAATGTGAAATGTCTATGTTGTGTCAAAAAGCAAAAGCAAGAATAGAGTGGGGTTGAAAGATTATCACTTTTTATTTTTTTTAAGTGGAATTCACTAAGGTTCCTTTTCCTTGTGAGAATTGCTTATAAATATTGAGTTAAGATTTTATTATTTCTTTGGGTAAATGCTTAAGGTCAAGCATGCTGACAATATTTAGAAGTTTGTTATTCTTATTTTTGAGATTCAGACATGAAATAGACTTAGTGTCTTTGACATTATGGCTTCATATATTTATATTTTAATTAACTTGAATATTCAATTGTTTTATATATTTTTTTCTAAGCATGTTAGGAAGAATTCTAAGAAAATCCCCAATGATCCACACAATTTGTAATCTCTTTTGAGAAAGGATGTGATCTACCACCTGCTTTTATGGACTATGGAAAAGGTGAGTGGTTTGCAGAAATAAATCAGTAAAGACTGTGATCAGTTGTCTATCAATTTCATTGATTTATTCTTTAACTTTTATTATTTTGTTTACCTGCTTAATTATTAAATTTTACTTTTTTCTAATTCCCTGAGATATAAGCTGAGATGATTAATTTTCATATTTCTTCTTTACTATCATATGCATTAAATGCTCTAAAGTGCTCCTAAGCATGGCTTTCTTTGCACCCTGAAAATTTTTCAAAGTTAAATTTTGGGTTTCGTTCATTCAAATGGCTTTAAACTTCTCTTGGGAATTCTTTATAACACACGCTATTTAGGAGTATATTATTTAATATCAAAGTATTTGGGAATTTTCTAGCTACGTATCTGTTATTAATTTAATTTTATTGTGGTTTATAATCATACTTCGTATGATTTCGACACTTTTAGTTTCATTTAGATGTGTTTGATGGCCTAGCACTGTGTACCTTGGTATATGTTCCATATCATCTTGAGAATAATCTGTATTTTGCTCTTATTGAAATACTTTATAAATGTCAAATAGATTGATTGATTAATAGTGGTATTCCTCACTGATTTTCTGCCTGCTTGATTTATAAACTATCATAACAGGACTGTTGAAGTCTCCAGTTACAACAATGAATGCATCTATTTCTCCTTGCAATTTTATCAAATTTACCTCATATAATTCCCTGACATGAAGTATGCTTTGTCTGAAATAAATATAACAACTCCAATTTATTTTGATTACTGCTAACATGGTATATCTTTATTTATTCCTTCACACTTACCCTGTGCATTTATATTTAAAATGGATTTTTATAAACAACTCATATTTGGGTCTTGTTTGTTTTAATTAAATACCTGTGCCTTTTAACTGGTATATGTAGACCTTTCTAATTTAAAGTGATTATTGGTAGCATTATATAAATATCTACTGTATTCTTATATATTTAATTGTGGTAAAATACATGTAACATAAAATTTAACATCTTCACCATTTTTAAGCGTACAGTTCAAGAGTGTCTCATATATTCACATTGCTGTCCAACCGATCTTATCTTATAAAACTTAAATTCTTTACTCCTTAAACAACTTCCAAATTCTTCAGCCTTGGCAACCACCATCTCACTTTGTGTTTCTATGATTTTTGACTCCCTGCAATAATCTTGCATAAATGAAATCATACAATAATTTTTCTTTTTGAAATTGACTTATTTCACTTAGTACAATGTCCTCCAGATTCATTCATGTTGTAGCATGTGTCATACTTTCCTGCCATTTTAAGGCTAACTATATTCCATTTGTATATATGTGTTGAATTTTGGTTTTCAACTATGTATCTGTTGAGGGGTTGGCTTCCAGTTACATCTTGGCTATTATGAATCATGCTGTTATAAACATAATTGACAAATAGCTCTTCAAACAAGCTTCAAATCATTTGGATATATTCTCAAATAGAAATTGGTAAAATGCACAATAATAATGTTTTTAATTTTTGGAGGAACTACCATCCTGTTTTACTATTTTTCATTCTCAACATGTAAGGATTCCACTTTTTCCACAACCTTGCAAACAATTGTGATTTTCTGTTTCTTAATAGGAGCCATCATAATGGGTATGAAGTGATGTTTCATTTGTAGTTTTTATTTGGATTTACCTAATAATTAGTAATGTTAAACATCTTTTTATATGCTATTGATCATTTATATATTCTTCTTTGAAGAAATACAACTGAAACTAGTCTGAACCATTTTTTGTTTGTTTGTTTGTTTTTAGATATATCTATAATGCTTTTACAAAACCATTCTTAGGCATTAGTTGGTTACAGTGATAGAAAGATATTGTGAGTGTGGCATAGCGGTTCTAATTTTAACAATTGTATCCCCCACTAACTGACCTAAAATCATTATTGTTATAAATCCTGACAACATACTATTTAGGGAGGGGTAGATGCTAAGAATTCAAGTAAATGTTGATGAGACTGCAAAAGTTCGCGATTCAAGCAAGATGGCAGCCGAGTAACAGCTTCTTTGCAACTGGGCACAGTGAGTCTGGAGAGACAAGACTCCAGGCATCTCTGGTTGGTGGAATCTGCCTATAATCATCCCTTGGAGGACACGAAGTCAGCAAGGAACTTCTGGACCCCAAGAGGAGGAGAAAAGCAGGGGAAAACTGGCAAGTGGTTGTGTGTGTTCATTTGGTCTAATCCTGCCAGCTGCTATTGGTACAGCAGCAGTGAGACTGCGAACAGGAAAGGCCTTATCTGTGAGCTTTGTTGGTGCTTTTGAACTTGGCACTCAGTGGAACTGCTGTGGAAGAGCTTGGGCAGGAGTGCGGAGAACTTTGGGTGTTGTCTAGGGCCCCAGACTGAGCTGCTGAGCCAGATGGAGCTAATAGTGTTCAGCTGTGGGCCACAAGGAGCCATTGTGAGAGAACTGCCCTTGCAAGCTCTGCCCTCAGGGTCACAGAGCAAGGATGGGGCGGGAGCTAGTAATCTAGTGACTGAGCAGCCTAAAGGCGGGGACTGAGTTGCCTTATAGTCTTAACCCTCAGGGCAGAGTGACACGGGTTTTGGCACACTGGGTATGTGGATAGACACCTCAGCAGTGATCCCAGCGACAAGCACTTTCCTGGGAAAGCTTCTGCTTAGCCAAGTTTAGAAGTTAAAAATTGCCTTTTAAGAGGGCTAAAGACAGATTTGGGTGTCCACCCTGTGGGGTGTAAGAAATCAGAAGAGGCCTCCAGTAGTATCAGCATTGTGATTAATATCACATACCCCAGAAGATAACCTGTTGCCCAGACAATATTCAACAAGAGATATATATATATCTATATACTGCTTTGTTTTTTTTTTTCTGTTTTTGTTGTTGTTGTTGTTGTTTTGTTTTTTAATTTCAACCTTTTCCCTGTAGATTTTTTTCTTTTTTTCTCCATTTTTTCTAGTTTAATTACTATTTCCCATTGTTGCCTTTCTCAATAATTAGAACTTCATTTTTGCTAGTGTTTCTACCCCTATTATTTGGTTTTTCCCCCAATTTTATCCTGTAAAGTTTTCTGTTTGCTTGTTTGGGTTTGATTTATAGCATTTTTGTCTTTCCATTCTACTTGGTGGAGGTGAGGTACTGTGTCTGAACAGGCTAGCAAAGAGCTGCTGACCTCAAGGGAACCACACAACCTGGCACCCCCAGAATTTTTTTTTTTTTTTTTTTTTTTTTTTTTTTTTTTGTAAGGTTGTGTCAAAGTCCCCTACTGTACACCTATATTTCTCTGTCTCCCTCTTTCTGTGCCTCTCTTCTCTTTGTCAATATTCCCTTTTACCCACACCATCTCCTTTTTCTTTTTTATTTTCTTTCTTCCTTTCTTTTTTTCCTTTATTTTATCCCTTCTTGCTCTTCAACCTTCTCTTCCTCTGGTCCTATACCAAAAGAAATCATTGAAACCCTAGTCCACATGCATGGCAACTTAAAGAGCAAGAGGAAGTGAAAAGAAATTTAGGGCAAGGAAACAGATAAAAGAAATCACTCATGATGAAGAATCAGCAGAAAACTCCTGGCAACATGAAGAACCAGTCCAGAACAACCCCTCTAAGGGACCATGAGGTAGCTACTGCAGAGGATTCTACCTCTAAAGAAATGCTAGGAATGACAGAAAGGGAATTTAGAATACACATGATAAAAAGAATGAAGGAAATTATGGAAACAATGAAGGAAACTACTGATAAAGAGGAAAATAACCAAAAGGAAATACAAAAACAGAATAAAATAAGAGATGAACAATATGAAGAATATAGAAAGCACATAGCAGAGCTGAAGAAACTGAAGCAGACAATTGGGGAACTTTCAGATGCAATAGAAAGTATAAGCTACAGGTTAGACCATGCAGAAGAAAGAATTTCAGAGGTAGAGGACAAAGTTCTTGAGACAATTCAGATAGTTAAGGAGGCATAAAAGAAGAGAGAGAAAGCTCAATGTTCAATGGCAGAATTATGGAACTTTATGAAGAGTTCCAACATACGAGCTTTAGGAATCCTAGAAGGGAAAGAAGAATGCCTCAGGAGAATGGAAGCCATACTAGAGAATATTATAAATGAAAATTTCCCAAATATTACCAAAGATTCTGACACACTCATTTCAAAGAGATATCAGACCCCAGGTCACCTCAACTCTAACTGAGCTTCTCCAAGACACATTGTGATGAACCTGTCCAAAGTCAAGACAAAAGAAAAAATTCTTCAAGCTGCCAGGAGTAAGTGCCAGTTGACCTACAGGGGCAAATCCATCAGAGTGACTGCAGAGTTCTCTAATGAAACTTGCCAAGCAAGAAGACAATGGTCATCTACCTTTAACCTACTGAACAATTTCCAACCCAGAATTCTATATCCTGCTAAGCTAAGCTTTAAAATCAATGGAGAAATCAAATCATTTACTGATATACAAACATTGAGGAAATTTGCCACAAGACCAGCTGTACAGGAAATACTTCAACCTGTTCTACACACTGACCATCACAATGGAGCAGCAGCAAAGTAAGAACTCAGAAATTAAAGGACAGAACCTAACTTCCGCACTGATGCAAAAGATGAAACTAAGCAATGGACTCTCACAAAATAAGATGTATAGACTACAACCACACTTATCAATTATCTCAGTAAATGTTAAGGGCTTGAATTCCCCACTGTAGAGGCATTATAGGATCGAATGGCAGGTCCATTTTTAGATCTCTGAGTATTCTCCAAACATCCTTCCAAGAAGAACGTATTAGTGTGCATTCCCACTAGCAGTGTAGAAGTGTTCCCTTTTCTCCACATCCATGCCAACATCTCTGGCTTTGGGATTTTGTTATGTGGGCTAATCTTACTAAAGTTTGGTGATATCTCAAAGTCATTTGATTTGCATTTTTCCAATGATTAAGGATGATGAGCATTTTTCCTTGTGTATAAGGCCATGTGGTGTCTTTTTTAGAGAAGTTTCTCTTCAAGTCCTTTGCCCACCAAGAGATGGGATCACTTGTTCTTTTCTTCTAATACATTTGAATTCTCTGTGGATTCTGGTTATTAAACCTTTGTCAGAGGTATAGCTTGCAAATATTTTTTCCCATTCTGAGGGCTGTCTGCTTGCTATACTTCTTATGTTCTTGGCTGTGCAGAAGCTTTTTAGTTAGATCAGGTCCCAGTAGTGTATTTTTTATTCTACTTCAACTTCCAGGGGAGTCCTCCTCATAAAAAATTCACCCAGGCTGATTCCTTCAAGAGATTTCCATGCACTTTCTTATTGTATTTTTATAGTTTCATGTCTGAGGTTTAAATCTTTTATCCAGTGAGAGTCTATCTTAGTTAATGGTTAAAGGTCTGGGTCTAGTTTCTGTCTTCTACAGGTTGCCAGCCAATTCACCCAGCACAATTTGTTAAATAGGGAATCATTTCCCCACTAAATGTCTTTAATTGGCTTGTCAAAGATCAAATAATGGCAAGTAGCTAGATTCATCTCTTGGTTATCGATTCTGTTTCAAACATCTACCTCTCTGTTTTTGTGCCAGTACCATGCTGTTTTGATCACTATCAATTTATAGTACAGTCTCAGGTCTGTTAGCATGATTCCTCCTGCTTTGTTTTTATTTGTGAGTAATGTCTTGGTTATTCGACTTTTTTTCCGATTCCATATAAAATAGAGTATTATTTTTTCAAGATATTTAAAAAATTACAATGGAGCTTTAATAGGAATTGGATTAAAATTATATATTCCTTTTGGTAGTATAGACATTATAACAATGTTGATTCTTCCCAGCTATGAGCATGGTGTGTTTTTCCATTTGTTAACATCTTCAGCTATTTCTTTTCTTAAAGTTTCATACTTCTCCTTATAGAGATCTTTCACATCTTTTGTTAGATTAACTCCCAAATATTTCATCTTCTTTGGCACTACTGTGAATGGAATAGAGTTCTTAGCTGATTTTTCAGCTTGACTATTGTTGGTATATATAAGGCTACCGATTTATGAATGTTGCTTCTGTAATTTGAGATGCTGCTCTATTTTTGATCACTTCTAAGAGTTTTTTAGTAGAATACCTGCTGCTTTCCAGATATACAATCATATAATCTGTGAAGAGCAAAAGTTCAATCTCTTCTGACCCTATATGAATACCCTTGATCGCTTTTTCTTCCCTAATTGCGATGGCTAAAACTTCCATTACAATGTTAAAGAGCAGTGAAGACAATGGGCAGCCTGGTCTGGTTCCTGATATGAGTGGAAATTGTTTCAGTTTAACTCCATTCAATACAATATCGGCTGTGGGTTTGCTGTAGATGGCCTGTATCAGTTTAAGAAATGTCCCTTGTATACCAATTTTCTTAAGTGTTCTGATCATGAAGTGATGCTGTATATTATAAAAAGTTTTTTCTGCATCAATTGAGAGAATCATATGGTCTTTGTTTTTAATTTGTTTATGTGCTGCATTAACCTATAGATTTACATATATTAAACCAGCCTTGAGACACTGGGATAAAACCGACTTGGTCATAGTGTATAATTTGTTTGATATGTTGCTGGATTCTGTTTGTTAGGATCTTGTTAAATATTTTTGCATCTATATTCATTAGTGATATTGGTCTATAACTTTCTTTTTTTGTTGGGTCATTTTCTGGTTTGGGGATCAGGGTTATGTTTGCTTCATAGAATGTGTTGGGTAGTGTTGCTTCTTTTTCTACAATTTGGAACAGGTTGAGTAGTACAGGTACTAGTTACTCTTTAAAGGTTTGGTAGAATTCTGATGTAAAGCCATCTGGTCCTGGACTTTTCTTTTTGGGGAGATCTCATATTGTTGATGCTATTTCAGAACTTGATATTGGCCTGTTCAACATTTCCACTTGATTCTGGTTAAGTCTTGGAAGGTGATGTTGTCAGGGGCTGTGCCGGGCACGCCCCTGAGGTGCAACATGGCGCTGAGAGGAAGTGCATCCGGTTTGCTTTAGTGATAAACAACTTTAAGGAAGTAGTTTTGATTGGCTCTGCTAAACCACTGTGCCTGTGGCCAGAGCGTGCTCCCCTGCTTTGCAAAGGTGCTGCCCATACTTTGTACACGTGTACTAGATTGTGATTGGCTCTGCTTCTCTATAAGAGCAGAGCCGGAGAAGGAAGATGAGAGAGGAGTGAGTGATCCCCGAGCTGCCCTACAATAAAGTGTCTTCTGATTCTAGCCGGTGTCTCTCGTCTCTGCTGGTCGGCAGCGCGGTGACACTGACAACTGGTGCCGAAACCCGGGAACCGGGAACCTTTTTCGCAAGCCTCTGACAGCTCGGTAAGTAACAAGGCCCGCGACTAAAGCGGGGGGATTTTCTTCACAAGGCCCGCAACCACAGCGGGGGCCCGCGATCACAGCGGGGGTCTGCGCAGGGAATTGCCCACAGGCATAGTGGGAAAAAAGGGGACATTTTGTTTGTTTCATTTGTGGTGTCCGTCTTGCCTGTCTTATCTGTGTTTTTATCATTTGTGTGTCTTAGTGAAGCTAGTTTAAGAAATGGGGAATGAGGCATGTAGGTTGAGACTTGAAGTCCCCCTACAACAGTTGTTAAAGCGCAATGGCACCCCTTTAAAATTGAAAACAGCCCGGACGTTTATCAAGGCAGTGGCCGAGGCCTCCCCCTGGTTAATGGAGCAGGGACAGCTCACCCCAGACCACTGGGAACACCTAAGTAAAGACCTAAGGCGACAAGAGGCTTTTGACCCTCTCCCAGAGGGAACCATGGCAATTTGGACTCTTGTGCGAGGGTGCCTTAAGAACCCCCGTCGCAGCTGCCAAGAGGCACTTTCGGAGGGTGAGAGAGCGTTAGAGAGTGTTCAAGAGGAGATGTCACGCTCCTCCCAGACCCATTCTCCGGACCCCCTGACTGAGGCGGAACCCGAGGACGAGGCGAACATTGAGGGAGGAGACAAAACAACCACTCCTAAGGAAGGTAAAATGCAAAAAGAAAACCAGGAACTAAGGGTGCCTGGCCCGAGGGCCCGTTAAGCTCCTCCTCTGAGGAGAGCGGCCCCGATGACGCGGTCCCTACCCGAATGCAAAGATTAGTCATGGGGGAGGGCTGCGCTGGCTGCTCTCCTACTGCCCCCCCTCCTTACAATCCCGCTTTTCCCGTTCCTTATGGACCATGGCCACACCCAAGTATGATCAGCCCTTTCCAGGGTTGAGTTCGCAATAGGCCCAAACAAAAACACCCTCCCGTGCGGCACCGCCGCTCGCCCAGCTCATCCTCACGGTCTACCTCTCCTGAGAATGAGACCAAACATAGAAGGAGTCGGAGGCCTGGTGCTCTGAACCTCTGGCTTTCCCGGTTTTTGAGGATGCCCAACATCAGAGATATCATCGGCCCCTAGACTTCAAGTTAGTTAAACAGTTAAAAGAAGCCGTGTCCACTTATGGCGTCCAAGCCGCGTTTACCGTGGCTATAGTTGAGTCACTAGGGCAGAATCTGACACCCCTTGACTGGACTAATGTGGCCCGGGCCTGCCTCCCAGGGGGGCAGTATTTGCTGTTTAAATCAGCTTGGCAAGAATATAGCCAAGACGTAGCGCATGCCAACCACCCTGCAGGGAATCCTTGGGGCCTGGATATGCTTATGGGGCTTGGCAATTATGAGGAACAAGACAATCAGATTGGATACCCCGCCCCTGTATACATGCAGATAGAGACCAGCACCATGAAGGCTTGGAAGACCCTTCAAGGCACTGGAGATTTACAGGGACAGCTTACCATGGTCATTCAAGGGTCAAATGAACCTTAAGCAAACTTTGTAGCACGCCTTATACAAACGGCTACTCGTGTGTTTAGCTCAGCAGACCAAGCCATGCCCCTCATAAAGCCCCTTGCTTACGAACAGGCAAATAAATGGTGTAGGGAAGCAATCAGGCCATGGAAGTCCAAAGATATCAACACTTGGATAAAAATATGCAGAGATATAAATGAAAACACCATCCAGGGCTGCCATTGTTAGTGGTATGCGCCAAGCCCAAATCAAACCCCAGCCCTTCGGACAACAATTATGTTACCACT
>CAUYPK010057768.1:0-10769 GCA_963574355.1 Loris lydekkerianus | reverse complement strand
AGGGATTGGGGAGGGTTCTAGAGGGAGGGGAACAGACGGGATCACACCTGTGGTGCATCTTACAAGGATATATGTGAAACTTAGTAAATGTAGAATGTAAATATCTTAGCACAATAACTAAAAAAAACCAGGAAGGCTATGTCAACCAGTGTGATGAAAATGTGTCAAACGGTTTATGAACCTATTGTATGATGCCCCATGATCATTATCAATGTATACAGCTAAGATTTAATAAAAAAAAATAATAATAAATTTTAAAAAATCAAAAGAACCACTTAGCCCCACCACACCAAACAGGTCTCCAGTTTCTCAGGCTGTAACACTGTATGGGTCCTCTATAAAGCTCTAGGGGAAAAGTCAAACGTTGTAAAGTAATCATGGGGCAGAAACAGTTGGAAAACTCTGATAACATGAATAACCAGAATAGATCAAACCCCCCCCCCAAGGAAAGATATGGCAGATGTAACTGATGATCCCATCCATAAATAGCTGTCCTAGATGTCAGAAATCTAATTCAGAATTTGGATTGCTAACAAGATTTATAGAATGTAGGAAAATTTGGAATTAGAAATTCAAAGCGCAATTCAAAAGTCGGAATTAGAGATTTGAGGAGAAATTCAAAACTTGTCTCAAGAATTTAATAAACTTAAAGACAAAACCATCAAAGATTTTGATGCACTGAAGCAAGAATTTGCAGCCCTCAAAGATCTGAAAAATACAGTAGAATCCCTCAGGAACAGAGTGGAGCAGGCAGAAGAAAAGATTTCTGACATTGAAGACAAAGCATTTGAATGCTCACAAACTCTAAAACAGGAAGAGAAATAAAGAGCAAAAACGGATTATTTTCTCAGAGAGCTCTGGGATAATTCAAAGACCAATATCCACCTTATAGGAATCCCTGAAAGTGATGAAGTAGCCTCGCAAGGCACAGAGCCCCTTTTCCATGAAATTATGAAAGATAATTTTCCAGACATGCCAAGAGATTCTGAAATTCAGATAGCAGACAGTTTCAGAACCCCAGCATGACTCAATCCCAATAAGACATCCCCCAGGCATATCACAATTAACTTCACTAGTGTTAATAGGAAGGAAAAAATTCTGAAAGCAGCCAGACACAAGAAATCCATTACCTACAAAAGGAGGAATATTAGAATGACTGCAGATCTCTCTGCTTAAACCTTTAAAGCCAGAAGAGGGTGGTAATCAAATTTTAATCTCCTGAAACAAAATAACTTTCAACCCCAGATCCTGTATCCAGCTAAACTGAGTTTCATTTATAATGGAGAAATTAAATACTTTAAAGACATTAGTATGTTGAAGAAATTTGCCATAACCAAACCAACTCTTCAGGATATTATCACACCTATCCTCCATTACGACCAGCCCAATTGTCTACAACAAAAGTAAACTCACTCAGAAACTTTTGATCAAACTCCAACTTCCACAATGGTGAAAGGATAAAAATGTCCACTGGATTTTTGAAAAACTCGATACCCAAAATTTCAACAGACTTATCAATATTCTCCATTAATGTGAATGGCTTAAACTGTCCTCTACAGAGGCACAGGTTAGCTGCCTGGATACAAAAACTCAGGCTAGATATTGGCTGCATCCAAGACTCATATCTTACCTCAAAAGATAAATATAGATTCAGGGTAAAAGGATGGTTGTCCATATTTCAGGTAAATTATAATCAGAAAAAAGCAGGCGTTGCAATCCTATTTGCAGACATTATCGGCTTTAAACCAACAAAAGTAAAGAAGGATAAGAATGGTCATTTAATATTTGTTAAGGGTAATACTCAATATGATGAGATTTCAATTATGAATTTTTATGCACCCAACCAGAATGTGCCTCAAGTTCTAAGAGAAACTCTAACAGACATGAGCAACTTGATTTCCTACAGCTCCATAATAGTTGTAAATTTCAACACTTCTTTGGCAGTGTTGGATCGATCCTCCAATAAGAAGCTGAGCAAAGAAATTTTAGACTTAAACCTACCCATCCAACATTTGGATTTAGCAGACATATGCAGAACAATTCATCCCAACAAAACTGAATACACCTATTTCTCATAAGCCCACAAAACATACTCTGAAATTGATCACATCTTAGGTCACAAGTCAACCTCAGTAAATTTAAAGGAATAGAAATTATTCCTTCCAACCTCTTGAACCACCATGGAATAAAAGTTGAACTCAGTAAATAGGAATCTGCATACTCATACAAAAATATGGAAGTTAAATAACCTTATGTTGAATGATAGCTGGTGAATGATAGCTGGGTCGGAGATTAAAAAGGGAATCGCCAAATTTTTGAAACAAAATTACAATGAAGACACGAATTATCAGAAGCCCTGGGGCACTACAAAGGCAGTCCTAAGAGGGAAATTTATCGCACTGCAAACCTTTCTTAAGAGAATGAAAAGAGAGGAAGTTAACAACTTAATGAGACATCACAAGCAACTGGCAAAGTAAAAACATTCCCACCCAAACCCTTTAGAAGAAAAGAAATAACCAAAATTAGAGCAGAATTAAATGAAATTGAAAACTAAAGAATTATACAACAGATCAATAAATCAAAAAGTTTGTTTTTTGAAAATGTCTATTTCATTGACTGTAGTGCCAAAGAAGATGAAATATTTGGGAGTTTATCTAACAAAAGACGTGAAAGATCTCTATAAATAGAACTATGGAACACTAAGGAAAGAAATAGCTGAAAAAGTTAACAAATTGAAAAACATACCATGCTCATGGCTGCGAAGAATCAACATTGTTAAAATGTCCATACTACCCAAAGCAATATATAATTTTAACACAATCCCTATTAAAGCTTTATTGTCATACTTTAAAGAACTTGAAAAAATAATACTTCGTTTTATATGGAATCAGAAAAAAACTCAAATAGCTAAGACATTACTCATAAATAAAAACAAAACAGGAGGAATCACACTACCAGACGTCAGGCTATACTACAAATCAATACTGATCAAAACAGCATGGTACTGGCACAAAAACAAAGAAGTAGATGTCTGGAACAGAATAGAGAACCAAGAGATAAATCCAGCTACTTACCGTTACTTAATCTTTGATAAGCCAATTAGAAACATCCAGTGGGGAAAAGATTTCCTATTTAACATGTGGTACTGGGTGAACTAGCTGGCAACCTGCAGAAGACTGAAACTGGACTCACACCTTTCACCATTGACTAAGATAGACTCTCACTGGATTAAAGATTTAAACTTAAGACATGAAACTAAAAATACTAGAAGAGAGTGCAGGGAAAACCCTTGAAGAAATCGGTCTGAGCGAATATTTTATGAGGAGGACCCCCCAGGCAATTGAAGCAGCTTCAAAAATACACTACTGGGACCTGATCAAACTAAAAAGCTTCACAGCCAAGAGCACAGTAAGTAAAGCAAGCATACAGCCCTCAGAAGTGGAGAAGTTATTTGCAGGTTATGTCTCCAACAAAGGTTTAATAACCAGAATCCACAGAGAACTCAAACATATAAGCAAGAAGAGAACAAGTGATTCCATCGCAGGCTGGACAAGGGACTTGAAGAGAAACTTCTCTGAAGAAGACAGACACACAGCCTACAGACATATGAAAAAATGCTCAAAATCTTTAATCATCAGAGAAATGCAAATCAAAACTACCTTGAGATACCATCTAACGCCAGTAAGATTAGTCCATACCATAAAATCCTAAGACCAGAGATGTTGGCGTGGATGTGGAGAAAAGGTTAACACTTCTACACTGCTGGTGGGAATACAAATTAATACATTCCTTTTTGAAAGATGTGTGAAGAACACTTAGAGATCTAAAAATAGACCTGCCATTCAATTCTGTAATTCCTGTACTAGGCATATACCCAGAAGAACAAAAATCACATTATAACAAAATATTTGTAACAGAATGTTTATTGCAGCCCTATTCATAATTGGTAAGTCATAGAAAAAGCCCAAGTGCCCTTCCATCCACGAATGGATTAATAAACTGTGGTATATGTACACCATGGAATATTATGCAGCCTTAAAGAAAGATGGAGACTTTATGTTGTTCATGTTTACATGGATGGGGCTGGAACATATTATTCTTAGTAAAGTATCTCAAGAATGGACAAAAACGTATGCAATGTATTCATCCCTGCTATGAAATTGATTTATGGCTTTCATATGGAAGCTATAACCCAGTTATAACCTAAGAATATGGGAAAGAGAAAGAAGGAGGGGAAGAAGGGGTGAGGATGGACGGAGGGAATGTGATTGATGGGATTAAACCTGTGGTGCATCTTATAAGGATACATGTGAAACTCAGTAAATGTAGAATATAATTGTCTTAACACAATAACTAAGAAAATTTCAGGAAGGTTTTGTCAACCAGTGTGATGAAAATGTGTCAAACTGTGTATAAAACCAGTGTACGTTGCCCCATGATCACATTAATGTACACATCTATGATTTATTAAAAAAAAAGAAAAGAAAGAAACTATAAAGATACTTGGAAAGAGTGTAGGAAAAACACTTGAAGAAATTAGCCTGGAAGAATTTTTTTATGAAGAGGACCTCCTGGGCAATTCAATCAACACCAAAAATATATTACTGGGATCTGAATAAACTAAAAAGCTTCTACATAGCCAAGAACCCTGTAGCTAAAGCAAGCAGACAGTGCTCAAAATGAGAGAGGATATTTGCAGATTATGTTTATGACAATGTTTTAATAACTAGAATCCACAGAGAAATCAAACTGATTAGTAAGAAAAGAACAAGTGATACCATTTCTTTGTGAGCAAGAGACTTGAACAGAAGCTTCTCTGAAGAAGACAGGTGCATGACCTACAAATACTCATGAACAAATGAAAAAATGCTCATCATCCTTAATCTTCAGAGCAATGCAAATCAAAATTATTTTGAGAAATCTTCTAATTCCTGTAAGAGTAGCCCACATAACAAAATACCAAAACTACAGATGTTGGAATGGATGTGGAGAAAATGGAACACTTCTTCTCTGCTAGTGGGAATGCAAGATAATACATTCCTTTTGGAAAGAAGTTTGTAGAACACTTAGGGAACTAAAACTAGACCTGCCATTTGTTCTTGCAATTCCTGTAACTCATTTTACAACAAAGATATTTGCACCATATTGTTTATTGCAGCCCAATTCATAATTGCCAAGTCATGAAATCAGCTGAAGTCCACATCGACCCATGAATGGATTATTAAATTTAGGTATATGTATACCATGGAATATTATGCAGCCTTTAAAAAGATAAAGACTTTACTTACCTTTTTTATGTTTACATGGAAGAAGCTGAAACATATTTTCTTAGTAAAGTATCTCAAGAATGAAAGAAAAACTATTCAATGTACTCAGTACTATTATGAAACCAATATATAATCACCCCCACTTTCATATGAAAGATAAAACTCAACTATATCCCAGAATGAAGGAGGGAATAGAATGGTGAGGGTAGGGTGGGGGGAAGCCAGGTGTTGTGAGGGTAATCATTTGGACCTCACATATTATGAATATTGCAAGGGTGCATGTCAAAACTATTAAGAGTCGAATATAAATGTCTTAACACAATAATTAAATAAGTAATGTGAAAGCTATGCTAACCAGTTTGATATAAGAATTCCAAATTGTATATAAAATCAGCACATTGTACCCCATAAATGCTTTAATGTGCACAGTTATGACTTAATTTAAAAAAGAGGAAAAATTAAATAAAATCATTAATTAAATACACATTTATATATCTCCTTTACAGGGTGCAAAATTCGTTACCCAAAAAATTATTTTAAATGATAATTACAACTTTAGTATACTGCTAAGATAAATAAAGTTTGAATAAAAATATATGTTTAAAACCAGCAAATATATATTCTACCTCCGTCTGTATATCTTTCTGTTTGTATATCTACATACATTGTATGCCTGTGATATTACACTACCAAAATATACAAAAGAGCTCTAATTGATTGGCTTTAAAAAAAATAAAAAGTAAGCACTTAGTATTTTATCTGGGAAACAGAAAAAAATTCAAATGGCTGTTTTATTAATGGGACTTTGGTAGGCTTTGATAAAACTAGTTTTACAATTGTTATTAAAGTTGAAATGTTTAAAAGTTATAAAATTTCTACCTCCATGCTATTTGTAAATTTTGCTACATTTTACTATAAGCTTTGTTCTTAATTTCAAACCTCTGAATTCTGAGGTCTAGATAGGTAGCTGTGAGGAGGCCTATGAACTTGTTCTCAGTACTTATGCCAGCAGCTACAGGGCACAGTATAGCTCACATGGTCCCTTCCCTGATGTAGCTTTTGCCCAGTTATTCAAGGAGAAATTGAATCCCCCAGTTATCTTGTTTTCTATCTTTTCACCCGGTAAATGAATTAAGGACGCAGATAAGTTCTGTCCTTTATGTCATCCTTAATGCCACATGGCCACGTGAGACTTTGGAGGACTAGGAAAATCATCAGCAATAGTACCTATATTGTAGTTTCAGAACTCTTGTCAGTATCTTAAAGCATTCAAGGCTGTTATGTTAATCTAGGATGCAAATAATAAAATGACTGAATCATTTGCAAGATGTAATACTTTGGCTGTCTATGTTTGTTTCAGAAACTGAATTTTTTCTCTGTCAAAGAATAAGATTTTTCCCTCTTAATTCTTCTAATAATCAGTTTGGCAAAGTGAATGATTAACGTTTTAGTAAACTATTATGCTATTTTATAAAAAATAAGGGAGGACAAGAAAGATTAGACAAAGTGGGGATAAAAAGATTAGGCAAATGGGTAGTGCTTGTGGCTCAAAGGGGTGGGGTGCTGGCCCCATATGCTGGAGTTGGCGAGTTCAAAACCAGCCCCAGCCAGAAACTGCAGGGAGAAAAAAAAATTGGACAAAAATATGGGGAATAAGAAAGATTAGACAAACAGAAATAGCATTGTTTTAGAAATAATACAGGATGGTATACTTTTGTCCTGAAATAGAATGAATGGGGGAGGGAGGAACGATGGCCAACTGAAGCCAGTTTTCAATGAAGGGTCCTATCCAGAGGGAGAAACGATAACCAGAAATAACCCAATGAAGTTCAAGATTGGGAGCTGAGCTAAGAGAGAGGATAGATAGGTTCACATCACCCCTGCTGCAATAAGCTGGGACTCTAAGAAAACAAATTACAGATACAAAACCCATCCCAAAAATGACAGGAATCCTTCCCCTGTCAGGAGAGCAGCTTGAGGCAAGTAGAGAACAGAGGATCTTTTGTTTCACCAAAGGGGAGAGAACACTGAGGGCCAGGACTCCCTCCACAAATAGATACCACAGCAATCCCAGGCAGTCTCTTGCCTGGGCCAAAAGTTGATCTAATATTTTCCCTACCTTCTTGAATTCCCAATCCACCCCTGCCCCCACTCCTGGCAGTCTGGAAGACTACCCACTGCAACATCCAGAGTGTTTGGCAGATTTTTTCTAGGACAGGGCACCTCTTGAGCTGTTAGGCAGTTGCACTGAAACTATAACTTTAATAAAGGTGGGGAGTCATATGGGGAGAGAGATTTTCCCCATGTTGGAAAAAGCATAGCTCAGGACCTGCTCTACCAACTACTGGGGGCTTCAGCTCACTGGTTTCTTGCCTTGGAAGCTCACAGTGGGCAGCTCAGCTCCCCAGTGACAGGCATCTGAGGCAGCAACTCCCACCCAGCTCCTGTGACCCATGCAGCCCATGGCCAGAGACTCCACCCCTGGCTCCTCACCTAGCTCTTGCAACCCAAGATTGCACACGTATGTACACACGTGTGCGCGCCTAGGTACGTATAAGACTATGTGTGCATATGAATGTGCACGTGTGCACATTGCACATGTGTGTACATTCTGCCAGGGGCAGAAAATCCACCCTTGGGCCTCCAGCCAGCCTCCTGAGACCTGCCTTCAGGCCAGGGACTCCTGCTCGGCTCCTGAAACTCCTGGTGACTCCACCCTCCAACTTCTCACCAGGCTCCAGCAGCATAAGGATGGGGGTGCATGGCTCTGCCCTCAGGTTTCCTGCCCAGGTCCTCTGACCCTTGCAGCTGGTACTAACACCCTCCAGCTCCCCACCAGCTCTTGAAACCTGCACAAAGCAGTACTCCAGAGCCACAGCACCAACCCCAACAGTGGCAGTGCTGCCCCCGACCGTGTTGGTGGTTCCGTGGTCTCTCCCACTGGGTCAAATTGAGCTGCCAGGGGACCCCCATTGCCTATATGTTAAAGACTTTTTGAACTCTCCCACCTGATCAGTGTTTGCATTTACCAGGACAATTGATTTAGGACTCTTGACCTTTGTCCGATCACCAAGGAACACAACAGGGTTGTACCCTGGTTGTGTTGTTGCGAGAGTGTTGGGTTCTCCCCTTCCAGTTGTCACATATGAGGGGTTGTGGGGTATCTTAGTTGCTTGTATATTTCCACAGCTGAGATATTTCAGCCCAAAGGAACTGATTCACTAGGATTGGTAAGAGACTAGCTGAATACCAGTCAGCGGCATCTAGCCCCACCACACCAAGCAGGTCCCCAGAGTTTAAGGCTGTTTTACTGAATGGGACCTTTTTAAAGCTCTTAGGGAAAAATCTCAATCACCACTCCCAGTTCATTGGTCATGGGCTGATTAATTACAATTCCAGGAGTCCTCTATTCAATTTTAACTTGTCAGCTTCTCTAGCCAAATGGTGAAAAATAATAATGGGGCAGAATCAGCATAAAACCGTAGCAACATATATAATTTGAGTAGAACAACTCCACCAAGGAATGACAAAGGAGACACAACAGAAGATCCCATTCATAAACAAATGGCTGAGAAGTCAGAACTCAAATCCAGAATTTTGATTGTAAATAAGAATAACAGAATGGAGGTAAAGATGGAATTATAAATTCAAGAAGAAATTCAAAACTTGTCTCAAGAATTCAATGAATCCAAAGACAAAATCACCAAAGATTTTTGACACATTGAGGCAATAACCTGCAGCCCTCAAAGATCTGAGAAATACAGTAGAATCCCTCAGTAACAGAATGGAGCAGGCAGAAGAAAGTATCTCTGACATTAAATACAAAGCTTTTGAATGCTCCCAAACCCTCAAAGAGAAAGAGAAGTGGAGAGCAAAAATGGATCATTCCCTGAGAGAATTGTGGGACCACTCCAAAAGATCAAACATTCATGTCATAGCAATCCCTGAAGAACACGAAGATGGTCCAAAAGGCACAAATACTTTACTCCAAGAGATAATTGAGGACAAATTCCCAAGCATGACAAGAGGTACTGAAATTCAGATATCAGACAGTTTCAGAATCCCACCACAACTCAATCCAAATAATGCATCTTATAGACACATTGTAATTAACTTTGCCAAAGTTAATATGAAAGAGAAAATCCAACAAGCAGCCAGACATAAGAAAAGCATCACCTACAATGAGAAGAATATTAGAGTGACTGCAGATCTCTCTGCTGAAACTTTTCAAGCCAGAAGAGGATAGCCATTGACCTTCAATCTAAAAAAAAACAACTTTCAGCCCAGGATCCTGTATCCAGCAAAATTGGGCTTCATTTATAATGGACAAGTTAAATACTTTAATAACATACACACATTGAAGAAATTTGCTATAACCCAACAAGGTCTTTAGGATATCCTCAAATCCATCCTCAAAACCATCCTCCATAATGATCAGCACAATGCTCTACCACCAAAGTAAACTCACTCTGAAATTCTTGACAAAAACCCAATTTCCAAACTGGTAAAAAGAATCAAAATCTCCACAGAACTTTTGAAAAACTTGACAGCCAAAATACTGCCAGGCTTATCAATATTCTCAATTAATGTGAATGGTTTACACTGTCCTCAAAAGAGGCACAGGTTAACTGACTGGATACATAAACTCAGGGCAGATAGCTGTTGAATACAAGAATCTCATGTTACCTTAAAGGATAAATACAGACTCAGGGTGAAGGGATGGACATCTGCAATCCAGTCAAACAGAAATCAGAAAAAAGCTGGGGTGGCAATTTTATTTGCAGATACACTACACTTTAAACAAACAAAAGTAAGGAAAGACAAGGATAGTCACTTCATATTTTAAGGGAAACATTCAACATGATGAGAAATAAATTATTAACATTTATGTGCCCAACCAGAATGTTCTTCAGTTTATAAGGGAGAACCTAACAGACATAAACAATTTAATATCTTCCAGCACCAATAATAGTTGGATATTTTAACACTCCTTTGGCAGTGTTGGATAGATACTCCAATAAGAAACTAAGAAAAGTAATTTTGGACTTAAACTATACAACAATTGTATTTAACAGACATCTAAAGAACATTTCATCCTAACAGAACTGAATACACAGTCTTCTTATCAGCCCATGGAACATCATCTAAAACTGATCACATGTTCGGTCATAAGACTAACCGCAAAAAATTTAAAGGTATAAAAATAATTCCTTGTATTTTCTTGCATCATCACACAATATATTTGAACTCACCAATAACAGGTATCTTCATATTCATACAAAGACATGGAAACTAAATAACCTTATGATGAATGACGCCTGAATCATAGATGAGATTAAGAAGGAAAATGCTGAGATGGGGGGATTAAAGATGGTGGCTGAGTAACAGCTTCCCTGCAACTGGGCACGGCGAGTCTGGGGAGACAAGACTCCAGACATCCCTGGCCAGTGGGATCTGCCTATGATAATCCCTTTGAGGATACAGGGAGCCAGCAAGGAACTT
>CAUYPK010057762.1:0-26219 GCA_963574355.1 Loris lydekkerianus | reverse complement strand
TTAATTTTGTTTCAATAAGCGTTTGAAAAAATTGAGATATGGCTTGGCGCCTGTGGCTAAAGCGGCTAAGGTGCCAGCCACATACACCTGAGCTGGTGGGTTCAAATCCAGCCTGGGCCCTCCAAACAACAATGACAGCTTCAACCAAAAAATACCCGGGCATTGTAGCAGGTGCCTATAGTCCCAGCTACTTGGGAGGCGGAGGCAGGAGAATTGCTTAAGCCCAGGAGTTGGAGGTTGCTGTGAGCTGTGATGCCACAGAACCCTACCCAGGACAACAGCTTGAGGCTATGTTTAAAAAAAAAAAAAAAAAAAAAAACAAAACAAAACCCAAAACAAACAGAGGTAAACATGTTGTAATACATAATTTTCTCTCCAAAATTGAAGGGTAAAGACCAAGACAAAGGTTCACCAACTTTTATGCCCTAACCTATGTAATTTAAAAATGTTTCCATCATCTTCTCCTTATTTTCCACTGCACTTTCATATCCCAATACTCATGTTTTAACTTTGAATTTTCCCTCAGTGAATATCTGAAGATTCCTGTGTATTTGCTCTGAAATCATCCTCTGCTCAGCAAGCCCATTCCTTTAGTCTCTGTCCATATATTTTTCTAAAGTGACTATTTGCAGTGTTTCACTAATAGCCTTGAACCCCACTTTGTCCACATGCTGGCTGCGAGCCATCAAAAACATAGCTGGAGTGAGGGGTAGAGTGAGCTGCCATGTTAAATCGCCTCTTTCCCTCCCTCTGGGAAAGGACCTTAACCTCAAGCACTTTCAGTCAATCACAGTCCAAGAGAGAACCTTGAAAATGTTCTGCAACAATGATTGGTTCCATAAAATATGCTGGCTGGATGCAGAAGTTGAGTTTCTTTTAGCTTATTTCATAATAAAGGGCAATGCATGTGCGGGTATTCATAGTAATTCAAATCTGACACAAATAATACAGCAAATAATTACAGTGACCTTTAACTCACCTCAAATTTAAACAAAGGTTAAGCTGCCCTTTACTAAAGTAAATATTTTCTGTAGTCAAATAAATGCAGACACCTTTGGGGAGGAGAATGCATTGCCAAACTAAACGAATCTTAAAATGGTTACAACAGAAAAACTTCAAAACATAAAGAATGCGGGCTCTTCAGCATAAACAACATCCAGACGTGCCGGCATCTGCCATTATTAATTTACCTTACGATACTTCCAGTGGGCTTCCCCATATGTTTGCTGGGAACTGTTGCTTGAAATTTCTGTCCAGAGGGGCAGATTTCAAAAAGAAACATTAAAAATAAGAAAATTTAGCTCTCCTCTCTATACCCTAATTCAGTAAACAGTTTATATTTTATTCCATAAAGCTAAACAAAGCCCTAAACATCTAAGTGATTACCATGCATTCTCTGAGCCCTAAAAAATAAGCTCAGAAGACAATGCTGAGGAAAGGGAGCAGCTGACAAGTTTACATAGCTCCTATACCAAGGTTTTGCTGTTGGGTAGATAAGGACCAGGTCTGTTTTTGTATGTTTAATTTATTTAGTCTATGTCTGTTTCAAATAGCATTAAAACAATTAGGGAAACAAATTAAAAAAACCTCAGGAGTGGACTGTGTTATGTGCACCTACTCTTTCATTTTAAAAAAATTATTTAAAAATAATTACTCTCTTTCTGGGATCCAATGCTAATGATAATGTCTCCAAATTCTACCTTCATTAAAATAAGGCTGCCTGATTTAAGAAAGAGTATTCAGCATGCCTGTAATATTTTTGGTCACAATTTGAATTATATATCTCAAATAGGGATTAAATTTACATATAATAGGACAAAAATTGTATGCTAAAAAAGAACTCTAAGAGGTGGCACTTGTGGCTAGAAAGAGTGGGCACCGGCCCCACATACCGGGGGTGGCAGATTCAAGCCCGGCTCTGGCCAAAAACGGCAAAAAAAAGAAAGAAAAGAAAAGAAAACTGAGTTTACTTCTTTTTGTTTCTCTCACTGCCAACTAACTCTGTTATTAAGTAAAGACCCAAGATGTCCTTGGAGATTTAAAAGAAAGGGTTAATACGCAATCATTTTTAAAAAATAAATGCAAAGTCACAGGTCAGTACAACCCTCTTACATGTCTCCCCTAATACTGTGACTTAGCAATTTTTACCTATTTCTCAGCACCATATTGAAGCTGTTACAGCACCAGCACAGGAGTGAATATCTACTTCCTCACCAATAGGGTGCAAATCATCTAAGAGCTAAGGCTGATCCTTAGTAACCATAGGGAATAGCTGGTTTTGGTCTCAGTGATTATAGGGTTTCCTGGGTTCTTCCTCTGACACTGAGCATGACAGAAACAAATGATGTTGAAGTGGGAAAATGCAATATTTGTAAAAGTGAATTAGCAGCAGAAGTGTACTCTTTTGTCATTGCTTGGGTGCTTTCATATTCTGCATTTTTTATCACATGGCACTCAGTGTGGAAACTTCTTGCCCTCTACTCTAAGAGTCTCATATTCTCTTGCCATTTTAACTCTTTGAATCTCCCTCTTCTGATCCCTTCCTTTGATGAAGGGAACATTGATTACTCAGAACAAAGAAACTTTTTTTCAGAGGAAAGTTATACTGTTCTAAGATATAGGCTGAGATAATTTATAAAGCGCACAAATCAAAATAAAGAGATGTGACATTTTATAACTCAAATATGTACTATTTTTCTTTACTAGATCACGGTGGCTTTATGAAATTTTCGGATTGGGAGCAATTTACCACTGTGAAGTTTAAATCCCTTAGTCATTCCAAATAAAATATGCGGAATAAAACATGTGGAATAAAATATGCGGGCAACGCCGCATATTCTGCTTCTTTCTGTCTAAAATATCTACCTCTGTGTTTTAAGAGAAGCATTTATAACCACAGTTTAGAGTGCAAACAACATGGACCACAAAACAGGTTACGGGACAGGATTTGTGCTGTTTAGAGAGGTCTTTTTATTTTATGTTCTTCTTAACATTTATGGACTTTCTCAGACTTTGAATTTACTTATCAGGCCTACTAATAATTGATTACTATCCTGCTCTGTTCTCTTTGGATTTTAAGAAATGTGAAAGAGAATCTGGCATGTGTATATAATCACAGAAGTATCTCAAAAATGCTTCTGCCAAATTTATTCTTCTTAACTTATGGTATGGAATTAAAATGCAATTGAGTGGTGGGACCACACCTGTAGTGCATTTTACAAGGGTACTTGTTAAATCTACTAAGGGTACTTGTTAAATCTACTAAGTGTAGAATATAAATGTCTTATACAATAACTAAGAAAATGCGGTGAAGGCTATGATAACCAGTTTGATGAAAGTATTTCAAATTGTATATAAAACCAGCACATTGTACTACATAACTACATTAATGTGCACAGCTATGATTTAAAAAAAAATTTTTTTTAATCTATTCTTTCTGATCAAGAGAGTTATTTATTTATTTATTTTTCCATAAGGAGAGTTTACACTACAGAGGTGTGAGTAGGAAGGCCAGGTAACATTAAAGCAATAGCTAGATTGTAACAGTATTACATTAGGAAATCATAGTTGCTTTTTTAAAACAGCTGCAATCCTCCCTATGATAATGTTGCATTATTCCCTAAAGAGTAATAAGGTTCCTCACACTGGGCAAAGTGGGAGGATTTTTAAAAAGCAATGGATTTTTTCATGAAGTTATGAGCTTTTAAAGTGGGCAAAGAGAGATTTTTAGCCATAGAAAAGGAATGGCATAATCAATAAGGAAAAAAAAAATAATTCCCAAAGACTAAATTTGGAAGAACACAGAAACAAGATGCCAGTGAACTGATGGCTATGTCTGGTCTGAGTTCAAGAACCAGAATGAGTATAGCTGCTGCACATACCACACAACTTGAAGACAGGAGTCAGAGGGGAGAGTGTGTGAAAAGCAGAATAGAAAATACCAATTTTTTTGGAGCTATGTATATTCTAGAGGGTTGATAACTGTTTGGAATGAATGGAATTCTGAAATTTGGGGCATAGGAGTGAGTCATGTGGAATCAGTGGAAGTAATACAGTGGAGCAGCCAGTATGTTTTGCTTAGTTACGTGATGTGAACATCATTGAAAATGAGATGCTACCAGCTACATGAACACCGCTAAGAAACACTGGTTAAATGGACTTTTCCATTTCTCAAATCAGCCCCTTAACTCAAAAGACACCTGAAAACTTATAAACTGATCTTCAACACACTTTCAAGAGCTTTTTCTTAGACTTCCAAGACGGAAAAACCATACTTTTCTCTTGTCACCCCTGTGCTTTGCGTGCAGTTTTAGCCTGGTCTAGTTTCTCATTTTAAAATTACTTGAAAACCTGTTTGCCTCCTTCACTAGCGGGAAAGCTCCTTAAGAGTAGGTTGCTTTTTTTCATCTTTATTTCTCTTTACTCGTTTTATATTTTGTAAGTGTTAAGTAAATATTTAATGGAATTTAATTTCGACAACTCTCCTGCTTTTTACTGAAGTTCTAGCCACATAGTTTATTGGTACTGGGATGGTTGAATCCATTGGCAGGGACAGGGAATGTCTTCTTCATTCAGGTATCTGTTTGGGCAGGAAGGGGGAGATAGTATTTTTTTGACAAAAGCTGCTGGAAAACAGTATGTGAATATTATGCTTCTGGGATAGGCTGTGATTTCACTGGTATCAATTTCAGGAGATGAGGCTACCGGACCATTAGTATGAGGAGAAAAGTTCTTGCATTGCAGAACAGTATAAAGACCTTTGGCAGAAATTATTCTTTCATCTTAGTCCTTTGTAAAACCATGTTTCTCCTCATTACCTGGCATATTTGACCGCACGCATGATGTAAATAAATCTTCTAAGGTTTTTCCCCCTCTTTTTCCTTTGGCTCTTATGAAGCTCATTGAAGTGTTGTCATCTTATCCTAAGTGATTTTATTCTACTTTCTGTCCTTTGTTTGTTTATATTGCCTCTCCCTGGGACTCTTCTTATGATTTTAATCCTTTCTCCCTTCATGTCCATACTTCATTATTGTATGATTTTTTTTAATAACCCTCTCAAATACATCTGGGAACAAGGCAGGATATAAAGTAATTAATAAGTAAAATAAATCCAGGCATGTTAGCCCCACATTCTACCTGCCTGCCAATACCACATAATACAAACCACATTGCTCTGTTTAGAATGAATGAAAGCAAAGGTCTCGAGTTGGTGGCTGACAGGCAAAATCCTGCCCGCTGACATGTTTTGCTTGGTCCACATAGTCTGTTTAAAATATGAATTACTTGCCAACCTTTAAGAATGAGAAAATTTTACACAAAACCCCGGTTTTTCTTAAAGGGGCCTCCATTCCGTGACGGCTATGCCTGAGTATCTGCTGTTTTCCTTGCCCGTGCAGTTGCTGATACTCAGTTTTATTTTTGCTGTATTCTACTCGGCCCTGTTGCATTCATTTATGTGACCTGCTGGACACCATCAGGATATTGAGTGGGGCTACCGCATTAATGAGATGAGCAATTTACTTCAATAAGTCATCATTATTCACTAGCTTTTTTCCTGTTAATAAAATAATGGTAGATATTTGTTGTTGCTTTTCTTCTCTCTAATGTGAAAGGACTAGCTGATGTTTTATAGCTTAAACCAGGAAAACAATCTGCATTGAAAGTGCCTATAACATTGGTTATTTCTGGGAGGGAATGATTAGATAAGTTGTTTCTTAGGGACCCTGAGTGCTTACCCATGTTCTCTTACCTTTGCATAAGAATTTCTCAAAATACAGCAACCTAAACTTTCAGTGTAGCCACAGAAATCATGTGTGATGGATCATCACCCCATCTCACAACCCATTTCAGTTAAGTCTTCTCACATCAGAAACTAAAAACTAATTGTAGCGAACTTGCTTTCTTCCCCAGAAGTTAAATGTGATTCTGGCAAAAACATAGCTCTTATATTATTTGGGGCTTTTGTTATTAAATAATTATGCTTGAGAAGCTTCATTGCTTGTTATAAGCTTGGGATGTGAGGAAAATTTCAAAGCAAAGACTGCATCAATTTGTGGCCATTTTTGTGTCATCACCAAGTTTTTTTTTTTTTTTTTTACATTCTTTGATTCTCCCCCTCCCCAAAGAAAGAAAGTCTGTTCAGTAGCATCAAAGTGTGGCCGTTGTCCATAGCAATCTGGATGAGATTCAGTGGCTGGAGGCTTGCCTCTGTGACTATGGTTCAAGAGAGGATGTCACTCTTAAGAGACAGTGTGAGCAATGGGGAGGCAGGGGAAGTTTCTGAATGACCTCACAGCAGGAGATGAGTGGTCAGTACTGTAAGAAGGTTTACATTGGCAGGGCTCCACTTCTGGGGTGGTCCTTGGTGACACTGTCAAGAATCTCTTTCATTAGTGCTCTGAATACTGCAGGGACACATTGGTTGAAAGGTGAAAAGTTGGAAACACTGCTGTTTTTCATGGCTAGGGATGAGGAGAGTCCATTTAGGAGCTTATAAGAAGCTGTTTTTGAAAGAAAATACAAAAACGCCACCACAATTTTCCCTTAGTTCTCAAATGCACTGTAGCAGAGTCTCTCTTGATTAACAATCTGCTCCCTCTGTCCTGTTGGAAATGTGGCTCCCTTTCAGTAGTCTGGGTTTTTGTTTTTTTTTGCTAGGAAATTTCAAGTTATTGAGGTTGAGAGGTTAATAGTTTAGGCTACAGGTAGCAGCAATTATATAAACTGGAGAGCAAATAGTACAGAATAACTGACATGCATTTTATGAAGTTTATCAAATAAGGTTTTGTGTTTTTAATATGTATATAAGTGAAGTTTTGTTTCATGTAAAGTAACGGTAAAAACCAGGCATATTACACTCCCAGACACATATAAATCTTTTGCATTTTTTAATTAGTTTTGTCAACAACATTGGTAAACTAGATTTAGTAATTGTTTTGTTTCAAGATTGCATTTTATTGCTTTATATTTATTATATATTTAAGGAAAAATCTAGAAACAATGGATAAGTTGAACAAGCATGATCTAGTCCAATTTAAAACTAATAGACCTCTGGTACATCCTAGGAGTAATTAATATTCAAAATGATGTCTATGCTATCAAGTGTATTTTCATAAATGCAAAAGAGATAATTATTGTAAACACTTCAAATATGGAAACTTATGCCTAAAAATAATTCCTTAATATTTCATTATGAGAATTAGTAAGTATCAATACCTGTTGCATAGATTTACAGAGCTTTCCTATGAATTAAAAATATATTATTTGTAGATTTAGTTCTATGAATTAAAGATAAATAACTAGATAGAAAGTTATATTTTTAAATAAGTGGATATATTTTGTACATACCCTTTTAAAAACTTTTATCACTCAAACAAAAAACAAAATTGACTCCTGGGTGAGTATATTCTGTGTGCATTTTTAACATAGTAACATAAAATTATGGTTACTTATCATTTTACCTGCATTTTATTTACAATGATAATTATAGTCATTTTTCACAATTATATATCATTCTCAAAATTATTTAACTCCATAAAACAGTATTGTACTATTTAGAAATGAACATATTCATAATTCTACTGTCAGTGTGTTTTTCCTATAAATAATGCAAGAATATCTGTGCATTTTTCCCTTTCCTCATCTCCTTTTTCTCCTTTTCTTCTTCTTGTTATTGAATCCTAATAGTGGGTAATAATGGAACAAAGAATAATAAAAATTTTCAGGCATTTGTTTTCTATTGAGTAATCACTCAATACAATCAATCTTTCTGGATACAGTATCAAAGGTGACTTGTTTCCCTAAAATTCTCTACTTCTATGGTCCCACAGATAAGCCCAACTTTTATATTGGCATTAACTGGTAGAAAAAAACAATCTTGCTGTGAATTTCAACCTAGTTTTTACCAAAATCTATTGATACTTCAAAAAAAATATTGAGCAACTTAGTATGGGACAAAAATATGGCAGCTAGAAAGGAAATAGAGATTTATTCCCACATTAGTCCTTCAGTTTTTGAGAAGTTAAGTGCTAGAATTTATAGCTATAAAAATTATATGGAGAGTTGAGTGTTTGCTAAAATAATTACTGTAGAGTAATAAACATGAATGGCAGCATGACAACCAACAATATGTTAAATGTAGCTTGAAGTGGGCTGGCTCTTTAGAAGTGATGCTCTCAAAGAAAACCTATGGAGGATGTTTTGAAATGGTTTCCCATAATGATCTGGAAGCTGGCTCAGATGATTTTTGTGACTGAGTGGAAGTTCTTCAGAGATTTACTCCAGGTACATGTAGGATTGAAGGAAGGGGGATTGTTATCCTCATTGTCACAATAAAATGTTCTGAATTTTGCTACTGATAAAAGATTTTTGCCTTGCTTTTAAAAATAAAGAAATCTAGTGGTAAGTACCAAAAAAAAAAATGTATATATATATATGTGAATCCAGTGCCAAAAATATAAATAAAAATTCCTGGTAGTACATGAATTTTGAGGAAAAGAATGTTGGTTCTCACTTTTACTAAGTATACCTCTGCATTTCATTTTAAGGTAGATCAACTCCAGTAGCTCTATTCATATTTGTAAATACTGCAAAAGAGCACACTGCATTGCAAACTCCTTGAAGACAGGAGCCGTGGTTAACTAATCTTTATATACCATCACATGGATAGTTGGCACACACACCAGGGTTATTTAAAATAATGAGTAAATGAGAGAATATGTGGATGAATAGTGAGTGAATACCATCAGCTAAGACCAAGCTTAAAGTGTGAGGACGTTCTAAAGTTTCTCTATTGGTATAATATCCACTATAGAGTCCTAACTAAATCCTTTGATCGGTATGTTAAAACCTAACAGATTTCCCAGAGACACAGTGTAATTATGTCCTTTTCCTTTACAATGACTAAGTACCAGAGTCCTTGGGTCAGTCTTAGTCAAAGTTATAAACAATAAATCAAGGTTTACTTTATACTTTTTGTACTTCATCCTCTTTTTCTCCTTTCCAAACTTTGAATCTAGATGTCCAGCCTCTCATGCTTCTTTCTTCCCACCCAAACTTGCTCTGAAGAAAGTATCTGGAAATTTCAGTTTTAGAAAAGTGCAAATATGTAATTCTAGCACTCTGGGAGGCCAAGGTGGGTGGATGACCTGAGCCCAGGAGTTTGATATCAGCCTGAGCAAGAACTAGACCCTGTCTCTACTAACAATAGAAAAACTAGTCCTGCATTGTGGTGGGCTCCTATAGTAACAGCTACTCAGAGGCTGAGGCAGGAGGATCACTTAAGCCCAAGAGTTTGATGTTACTGTAAATTATGAAGATGCCACAGCACTCTAGCAAAGGGCATCACAGTGAGACTCTGTCTCATTAAAAAAAAAAAAAGAGAGAGAGAAATGACTGGTATGGGTAATATTTTCCCTCTCTCACAGAGGGAGATAATGTTTTTACATTAACAGATAAACTTCTCTACAGCTTTCTTGTTTGTCTTTTGCCAGAGGAAGAAGAACTTATATTTAAAAAATTAGGTACTATGGATACATGACAATGGAGAGGTTTGAATTCAGAGGTCCACCTAATATAAATTTTTGATCTTCTGTCTTTCCACTGTTTGGTCTGGGTTTGGTCTCAGATCTTATAGCTCTCTCAGTTGCAGGGGGGAGATTAACTTGGCCTCATGCTATTTTGGTCACGTATTTAGCCCTCCTTGGACTTCTCCAAACTCCATCACTGTTGTTGGGCTCTATATCTCAAGAAAACCATGAAAATTTCTCTATTTTTTCATGTCTAGGAGATTTCACAGAATAATAGTGCTGCAATTATTATTATTAATATTAATCTAACCTACATGTGGCTCTTGAACATGAGTATAAGGGGCTGAGCACAGTGGCTATAATCCTAGCACTCTGAGAGGTGGAGGCAGGTGGGCTTCGATATCTTGAACATTGATATAAAACTTGCTATTTTGAAGGAATATTTGAGATGAAGAGATGTGAGAGAGACTCTTTTGGAATCATAGAACCTTAAAACTAGGAGTTACCATAGAAATTATCTTGTCATTAATTTTTTTATTTTAAAAATGATTAGCAATATGAAGAGATAAAACATCAACCACAATGGACTGTACCAGGTAGAAAGGTGGGAAAATAAATGTTGAGTTATTCTTCCAGCCATGCTTAAAGGTGTTATGTCGGAGGACTTATAACTCTGATAAAATAAGTAGAGAAAAATTCCTCCACCCCACTTACAAATGTTGCCTGAATTTATAATTTTTTCTTTTAATTTTTTCTTTCCTCTTGAATATAAAACTAATACTGGGAAACGTATAGAAGATGAGCACTATCAAGAGTAGGGAATTAGCTGTGCAATGGAAAGCCCAATACATATGTTTTGTGGGAGTTATAATCAGATGTGAAATATATGGAATTCCTCAATTGAATCACATTGTTAGATTTACAGTTTGTCGTGGATCGACCTGATCATTGTAATTGTATTGCGATGGGGTTTCCTTGTCTGTCACTGATTCTGTTAAGTACATAGATGATAGATAGATAGATAGATAGAATTTGTTCTGCCATTCTAGTGCATTTACCTTTTAAATACTAGGATTTAAAAGAGAAGATTTTATGCATCATTCGGGAAACAAAGATAACTTAGCCAGCTACTAATGAATTTGAACTTACTATTTTGCTCACTGTGTGTCAACGTTTCTCCTCCAAAGACGGCATGTGATATAAATATACATTATATAAAGTGTCATGTATAGTATCTTGTGTGTATATATATATATATATATATATATATATAATGAATTGAATTTGTGTTTCTAGCATTTCAGAAGGAACTCCTTGTGACACAATTTGAACTACTAATACAGTATTAGTATTCTAAATTCTAAATACTGTGATACAGTTCTAAATACTAAAAGGCAATCTCATGTTGAGAGAGCAAGCGAGAGAGAGAACTGATTGAGTTGTCTGCCTCTCTAGTTTGTATGGTAACATTCCGTGGTTCTCTGGTCCCTGACCAAGGTAAACTAAAATAAGGATTAACTAACTATTGCAAAGGCTAATTTACAGAAACCACATGAGGAGTTCCTGAGCACAGCCAAGATAACAAAAATATTATCCACATTGTTTACAGTGGAGTTAGTCAGTTTATTAGTTGGAGTGCTTCATTATGTATAAAAGATGCCAGTGATAGTCTGCTAGTCAAAATAAACAAGCATAAAGTATTCCACATATACAATTTGTGGGGAATAGTTACTTTGCTATTTATTTAATAATTGACCATAAATGGAGTCAAAGTGCAAAGGGAAAAACTAAAAAAAGCAGCCCACTAAGGGCTTTTTGAAAGATTGATAAATAATGTGGAATCTCAATTAGGCTGTAGAAGGAACGCAGATATTAAAAATTTGGTCAAGAATCTAATTAGCTAGAGGTAATTAAACAGTCTCACACAGGGTCATTAATCTTTTCTACAGACCTTTGATGTTTTGCACACTGTCTTCTAGTCATTAATAAAATTCATAACACTCCACTTTGTGCTGTTTTATCATCATGTTTTTTCCCTGTAAGAGCATAGAGCAAGTGTCATTGTATCACAAGGGCCTTACTTTAGTTAATTTCTTTTACTCCCCCAATGCTTGTTAGGATTAACCATTTAATGACCCAAATGAAAAGCAAAAGGCCAATTTAAATTTGTCCCTAACTTTAGCAAATAATGCAATTTTACAACTTTATCCTTTTTTTTAAAATGAGATCTCTAGTGTTCCTGTGTAAATGGTTCTAAAAATGGTAAATAACAGTGAAACTAGACTTTGCTATCCGAAGATTTACATAGTCACATATTAAATAAAGCTGTGATTACTCAAAAGAAAGAATAATTATTTAATTAAGGAAAAGAGAGTAAATGAAAATTATTTCACACAAATTGTATGTTGAGTAACAAAGGAGCAGAATGTCATCTCAATAGTGCATTATTACGATAAGTTTCAAAGTAATGCCATAATCAGAACTGGGTTGGCTATAAAAAGCAAAGAAAATTTAAAAAGACTGCTGTTAGAAAATATGATTCCTATGATTGGGAGAAAATATTTTATTCATTTTCATAAATTCAATGTTTGTATATTATTTTATTTCAATCTTTGAACCAAATATATTTCTGAAAAAAATGAAACCTGTTGTTTTACAGAATTGATTGTATTTGTAATAGAGCCGGTTACTCCCAGAGCCGTTCTACCTGTCACCTGATAGCTTATATTGTATTAGCAGAGAATGCTTGAGTAGTTCTAAATATTTGACTGGAGGGATAATGCTCTTACAATGAAGCATAAGAGAACATATATAAATGGGTTTTTCATCTGAAAACACCTGAAGACTTCAAAAGCATTCATTAAAGAAACCCAAGGAAATAATGTCTGCAGAATATTAAACACAGAGAATGTTACTTTATATTGATTGGTTGTGTCTAATAGGAGGATTGTTTAAACAACAAAAAACAGACTCATATGGCTATTTAATTAAATGAATTCTCCTGGAAAAAAAAAGTCCCTTGTTTTTTGAGTTTGGGATTTTTAAGATTTTTATCATCTCAGATTCTTACATTGTGCTCTGCGTGGGTAAAATCACAGCATATTTTTCTTTTTCACAATTGATTCTGATCATCTAAATAATTAGCATTACTCTTTGAAATAAATGATAACTTACTTTCTAAAATAACAGAAAATATTTGCATGAAATTAAATTGTCTCTTAAAATATAACAGATGATTACATTATAATATATGTACATACTTTTATTTGTTTAAACACTAAGAGAAAATAAAAAAGAAAATAAAAATATGTTATTAATTCTATGAAAGATCACATTAAAGAAAAATGTCTATATCTATTCACTAATAGTGCATTATGCAATATTGAGATATAATCAATCCAGTAGGCATAATAGGAAAAGAGGAAACATATCAACTTCATGTACAGGGAGGAATCTCTAAGAAAATCCATGTGGAATCCCCAGTCAAAAATAGAAACACCCACTCACATTGATTAAAATTTAATAGTGATTAGACTAATCAGAATGTTCATTCTAAGCAATTACATAGTAAGGATAATTGTTAAATTTGTACAGCTTTGTTATTCCTGATCCTCCAGTAACATAAATTTAAATCAGGTTGAAGTTAATGACTAAGAGAATGTAAATAAAATAGCTAAGTGTTTTAAAATATTAAAGGGCTTAATAAAATTCTAGACTAACAACAACAACAACAACAACAAAAGATCACTCTGATCTGAGTGGACTCACTGTGGTGGAATCGGCACTATCTGTTTATCGAGCAATTAATTGTTTTAGCTGAGGTCTCAAATTGGAGATCAATTTTTAAAGATATAATTTAACCTTAAATACAAAAAGTACAAATGAATTTTATGGACACTGTCTTTGAGTAAAATTTTAAGTGGAGTGGTTTGTATTTTATGTTTATATTCCCTGGTGTTTGTGTAAGTTTTTTAGGCATGCCATTTTTATTGGGCATTTTTCATCTAGGAGATATTGTCTATCTTACAGAAAAAATGAACAATGAACCATATTAACATAATTGGTCATTATATGGCATTTAAAAGCACCCATCTTAAAAAGCAGCTTTGGAGCATAGTGATTTAACTGTAAATTAAAAAAAACCTAGGCATTTAATAATAAATAGCATTAAAGTTACATTTTTGTGAGAAAATAGCTAAACTCTACAAATATGGAAGCATTAGTAATTTGTTATTTTAATATTTAGGGGGCTTATATGCTATGTTTATGTCAGCTAATGAGATATTAATGTGTGTTTTAAATAGTCTGCCCAAGAATCAAGAAATATATAAATCCATCAGAAGAATAAATATTTCCTTTTTCTAAATTTATCTTTATCTCTTTTGGCTCTAGAATCTTAATCTATTTATTTGTGTGAAGAGGACCCTGGGACAAAAAAAGGAGAGTTCAATTGCATGAGTATCTGAGGTTCAGCACCACCTCCCAATTTCCTGGTTAACTGTAAGGTCATTCTCCAAACAGCAGGGCATAGGGGAAATATACAATTTGGAACCATTATATCATTTCCTGTCCTGTTTCCTGTCAACTGTTACTGCCAGAAATGGCTAATCATGACCTATTTTCACCAAGCAATAGAAGAAGCTGAAGTCAGAATTATGCTGTAGAATTAGATCACTCTCCTAAATGTAGTTATAAAATCTGGACTAAAGAGGGCAGAAGATACTCTATTAAAAAAACCTATGGAGCACCAAGAAGAAAAATCTCTGTGAGAAAATCATCCCCACATTTGAGCGTATGATAAAGTGACTTATTTCCACGAAAATCTGTATAAATGATTTAGTTACTTTGATGCAGCAATTAACTGGAAATTTCATGATATTTGTAAATCTGAGCTTCTTTTCACACTCAGTGTTGAGCTTGCTACATTGTATTTGTATTGTATATGAACATTTTTAAAGCATTCTTCTACATTTCCAGTAGTTTCCTTCAGGATACATCAGAAGCAAGGAACTTAACAGGGGTCTGTCTCTAGAAAACATCATTCAGATAATGTAAAATACAAAAGCTTTCTAATCTTTTCTACACCTTCAAACCTACTTTTTTAAAGCATTGACAACACATCACATACAGATCTCACTCTAAATTAATGTAAATTTCCATGTAGTAGTTTAAAAGACTTTTAATTTCTTCAATGAAACTACATGCTCTCCCTTCCCCTTCCCCACTTTTTTTAACCTAGCAAAATTGAAACTCTGGGATCAGTCTGCTTGCTGGGAAGTCAGTAAGTGATAATGATCACCATAGGTAACTGCTAAAGGAAATTGCTGAAAAAGACAAAACCTCACAACATCTTCCTTATTTTCAAGTGGCATATATTTTTATTTTAGTCCATAGATACTTAGTTAATCTGACATCTTCAAAACCATTTGTAGGTATTTAGGTAAATAAGTAAACAGAAGAAATAGTTCTGAGGGAGAAAAGCATATATATTTTTCATATGGATATTATATGGTTTATAATTTTTGCCAGGATACTATATTTTAATAATTTTTCTTTCATTATATATATTTAGAAAATTTGAAAATTATTATGATACTTCAAATGTCCTATCAATATACATTTTTCTAATTTAGTTTATTTTAACATAAAATTTAACTTGTAACCATGAGAAAAATTATACAAAATAATAATTATAATTTTTGTAATGAATATGAATGTCATTTCATTGACCAAGCAACTATAAAACTTAAAAAAAAATCAAAGAGCCTACCTTTATTATTAGGATGAAATATTCAGGTAGCTAAAGATATTTACATATCATGAGTTTAACACTGAGATAAATATCTGGAAAACTCAAATTGCTCCTACCTGGGGTAGGTTTTATAGTTTCCCATCTCTCAGAACATCAGAAGTCCATATTGGCTCTGTATACTTGTGTCCTTCTAAGCGCTGGTCACTGTTACCATCAGACATTACAGAAAATAGTGGCTGGTTTCAGAGGAGAAGCTTCCTTAGACCTTAAATGAACAGAAGAGACTGTCACCCCACTGGAGTCATAAGAACATGGGTTTTAGATCACTTTTGCCCATACTTCTAAGTGACTCTTTCTTCTTTCTTTTTTTTTTTTCTGGTCTAAGAATCTGAGGTACCTGCCAAAAGTCTGTTTTACGTCTTACTTTTCTATATTGTAGAGATCAAATTTTTAATTGAGGTGGAAGAAAGGAGGCCATCACTGTTACAATGAAAAGTAGTTTACAGATAACCACAATAATCTCAATAATTTCATGAGTTCTTGTGCATGGGTAAATAGCACTTTACAGTCTTACGTAATACATTTCAAACTTCTAACAATAAAAGGATTTTTAACACTTTTTCCTAGTTTTTTCTGAACTTAATCCATGAAACTTCTCAAATGGGGTATTCTGAGCATTCTAAATAAAACATTCTCATGGTCTTTATTGATCTTGAAGTCTTAGGAATCTATAACTCTTAGATTCCAGGATGACATGTGGGTTAATTTGGGCTTTTGGTGTCTGGGTTGTCTCTGAATTACTTGGTGTCCTGTAAATGACACACCCTTTACCATCAAACTGCTATCCTCATATGTAGTTGAAAGTTTCTGCAATAGTTACAATGATTGCTTTAAGGCCACATATGCACTTCATTATAGTCAGGGGCCTCTTGAAATTTACAGAAATTTTTCACTTGCTGAAACATATTCTCAAAGTTTAATTCACTTCAGGTCAGTAATATTCTTTGAGGGCCCACTCAAAAGTCCTGAAGATGGTAAACCAATCTGTCAGAATAAGCAAACAGATATTTCTGTAACTGATTTTTCTCCTAAAACGCATGCCTATAACTGAAGTAACTACTGAAAGAGAACAGAGCAAAGTATGATATGAAAAACTGAAACTTGGAAAACAAAAAATCAGAAATTCATTGGCTATCCTGAGAATTACTTCACGGTAGTCTCAGGTTTATAGTAGTCGGAGACCATACTGGAAAATGTCCATGGAAATTTGTTAATAATTCTGTTTAAAAAGTAGATTAGTTTTATTCTTGAGCACCAAATATTGACCTAAATTTTAAACAGTGTCCCATGCATGGGAGAAACATTAATCAGATGTTTTACTTCATGAAGATATGTTACATTTAATTTGCAGAAATAGTAAAATGTATGATTCCTGTCAAGTTGATTCTTATTTAGATGTGTTATAAAGTAAACATACTGATTTATAAAATACACAAAGAATGTACAAATTTAAGACCAGATTACCTTTTAATATAATTAAGTATATGTAGTAAAATCACGGGTTATAAAATATTAATAATACACTTTCCTTTGGACATCTGATCTCATTTTTAATTTTTTCTCTGGCCTGTTCACTGTCATACATCTCAGTTTTGTTCCCAGCATTATTCAGCATTTTAAAGAGGAAAAATAATATATTTTAACCTCTGGAGTCTCATTTTATTTACCTGAAAAAAAGAAATAAAAATAATGCCCATTAGTATAATTTACTTAAATTGTAGTTTCTGGCACTAATTCGATCTCAAGTATATGTTAATTCCTTAAAAGATATTTGATTATCTTATTAATAACAGATGACTGGAAAAATGTACACTTCTTCCTTTTAAGAAGACAAAACATAGTTGGACATAATGAAACCTAAATTATTCTAAATCAATCAAAATGATTTAGAGCCAAACCTCTAAGGTACCTACCTTCCATTGTGCCATGGTCTGAAAGTTGGTGTCCCCTCAAAACTGAAAATTTTTCCCCTTAACGGTGTTTTTAAAACAAGAGAAATATCTATAGATGTACATAGTTTTGAAGTGCCTTATTTCTCAATACATTTCAGCCAGAGTCTGAAGATAGTGACACATATGTCAATGGTAGAAGAACCAGAAAAATATGCGTATGCATATACTCATACATACATACATAAAACAAACTAAGGAACAGCAAACTAACATCTGCATGTAATACCCTAGAACAAATAGAAGTCAGAGACAGAGGAGCCTGAACCATCATAGGACTGTAAGTTTGGCACCAAAAATCAAGCAAAAATTTGACAACTGATACAGGCAGCTTTAATACAGAAGCACCAAACTTTAGAGAATCTGTGGAACACTTGAGAACCCTTTTTGTCACCCTTCAAATTCTATCTTAAGGTAATTTAGATTTCTGGGTATTCATTTGATTTAAAAGAGCTGCTATTTAGGTAACTTGAAGTTGGTTGGCCTTTACTTTAAGTTATCATGAATCAGTTCTGAGTCAGGTGTACACATATCAGGCAATACTGTGAAACTTTAATTTGAAAGGTTTACTCATCTTGGACAAGGAACATTGAAATTTCATCCTCTTTGTGAAAGGGTTTTTAAAATACCAGAAATGCATGCTCATGTCACATGCATTTCTGTTTCTCCTTATGGCTGGTGGCTTGAGAAGTCCTCCTAAGCTGCAGTCACTTTGGGATAGTTTCATTTAATTTAAGAAAGAGATCCAAAACCTCAGGCTCGAATTCCTGGCTCCCTATTAATGACTAAGAGTTCTATTCAGCTCTTTTCTGTTCTGCTTCTGTAACAGGATAGATGATAAAGACTTTTCATGGCTGCTTTGAGGTTGTAGGGGAAAAGTTTATACACAAACACAGAGACAGGGAAAAAAGCTATTACATACAGGAGATTTTTGAAAGCTTCCATGACTTTTATGCTGAAAAAAAAAAAGACACCAAAATTCCTTATGTTTGTGATGCCTGAGGGCCACCAACCAAAAAGGGAAAGAAGAAAAACTCATTCACATGTTGTGACTCCGATTTGAAATACTTTTTCTTTTTTTCTCCCCCTATGCGTGCCTAAACAGGGTCAAAAACCCAGCACCCAAGAATTTTTATTAAAACAATAGCAAATTACTCAACTTTTGCACATATTCCCACAAATGTGTAAACTAAGTAAATTGAGCTTCACATCACTAATGTTTTCTTCCTGTTACAACTCTACCCTCATGGTGAACTTTAGAAACAGTTTTGAATTTTTCATCATAATTTTCCCCTGACATTAGTGGTTGATAATTAAACTAAATTCCTTCCTTTAAAAATCAATTGTTTTCTGCAGTGTGATAAACCTGAGTGTTCTGAAATCTGACCCAAGGTTCAATCGGATGTTGTCTCTTCTTTAAAATAATGGCATCCAAGTCAGTCGTTATATGGATATGTGTTTATATATAGAAGAAGCAATGAGCTCATGTTATGACCGATACTATCATCTTGTGAAATCTCAGCTGTGCCTTTTTCTTTTTATTTAAGAAAATGGAAACAATCCTCTCAATATACCTCACAAAACATGTTTTTAGCACCACTTTTAAAAATCTGGGATGAAATGGAACTGAGATAAGTCAAAATAGCTACTAGTGGACAACTGCCAGACATCAAAGCAAGGCAAACAAAATATGTAAAGTCTGTATACACTGATTTGGATTTGTAAGAATAATTTTAGTCTTTTACGTGGGATAAAGCAAATACACACACACACACACACACTCAAACACACACACACGTCTTGTGAGGTAGACTGTAAATTTTTTTTTGTTTGTTTGTTTTGTTTTTTTGCAGTTTTTGGCTGGGGCTGAGTTTGAACCTGCCACCTCCAGTATATGGGGCCAGCACCCTACTCCTTTGAGCCACAGGTTGCTGCCTTGTCTTAAATATAATGAAAACAATTATAGGATAAGGAGTTATCTCAAATTCATCAGTATTAATTTATTCCTTTGTTAAAGTTTGGGGGAAATATATTTATATTGTTTCTAAATTAAATCACTGAGTCCATACAATCAAAAGTTTTCCTAATATTTAAAAATATAACAGTTTGCAGAATATTTGAACAGTACTTTCTGTACTTCCCAGTTCCATATGCATGATTGTATGACCCATGGCTTATGTTTATTGTGGACATGTTTATGTATTATTCTACCATTCAACTGGAAAAGATGGAATCTTGTTAAACCAAAAAAACCCATGACATTAAAACTAAAAGTCAAGAAAACCAATAGCATGAATAGCCAAATTCAAAATTTCTATTTAATTTTATTCTTCATTTGGAGGTATTTGAGCACATGTGTGTGTTTGTGTGTGTGTAAGTGTTTTAAATTTTTGTCCGTATCTCTGTTTCTTTAGTACTGATAAGCTATTATAGTTTACTTCACCACTGAAAAAACATAATTCTCTAATTTCTCTGCAGTTAGTTGTTCTCTGTCCCGATACTCATTTTTCTGAGAGAAAGCAAACACCCAAGCATGTAATAAATTAACTGCATAATGACATACATTTTCCAAGATTTTATGTTACCTTTATTTGTTCTTATTTTATTGCATAGGTGGGTGGAAAATCTTAAATATCTCCTGTGGAAAGAAAATAGAAACTGAGACACGTAAGAGGGAAGCAACTTCACTAAAATCACAGAATGAATTATTTATTCTAAAATTTGTTCCCTATAAATTAAAATATTAAGTGGGATAAGTGTAATTTATTTAATACCCATTTCAATGTTGTTTTTATTATCTTCAATTTACAATTGAAGAAACTCAACTCAAGAGTTAATTAACTTGCTCAAGTTTATGCAACTAGCAAGTGATATGCAATTAGTAAGTGATAATCTGAGATTCTAATCTGGGCAAGGATGACTTTTAAGGCTATTCTTCAAATGCTTCTTAGATTGATCTAGTTTTTCCATTTCAAATGGTGACTTTAACTAGTTTTATCTTTCCTTATTATGTTTTCAGTTGAGATTATGCCTGCTTATTAACTTAAATTAACATAAGCATAAGAAAGTATTTGTATAGCACAAGAAAGAAGTTGTGTAATTCTTTAGAAATGGTTAAAATATATTATTGTATTTATATTCTACTAATTGTTACACTGAAAAAAATATGAGTGCTTTTGTTAAGGGAATATTGTGTATGCTTATAATACATAGCTGTCATTGCAGGAAAAAAGAATGAAATTTATCAATAAAAATTCTAGCTAAGTTAGAGGTTTTTAACTTATTAAATATAAATTGTGTATACATAATGTTTCCATGAAATAAACATTAAAACATTTTAATATCATTCTTATAACAACTAACCATCTTAAGAAATAATCAATTATATATATTATTAATATTTCTGTGTTTCTCCTTGCGCAAATTTATTCTTCACCTTCTTTTTGCAATCATATGCCAAAATCCTATGTTTAGTATTAATCTACATATGGCTATATATTTCAAGACATACGCATTTTTCAACCTGTAGTTTTATATTATATATTTCAAATATAAAATCACTCTTTGAGGCAAAAGTGCTTGCCAAAACCAACACTGAACCAGGATACTATATAAAAGTCTCTGCTTCTCACCACCAGCTGAGCCATCATCTAATAACAAGCAGCATCAGAGTTTCTCTAAGGAGGGAAAGATATTGTAGAGAGCACTTACCTGTGGTACAATCGTGTATAATGCAGAAAGCTGAAGATGGAGCAAGAAAAATGAGAAAATCCTTCTGACTCTTCAGGTTCCACTCTGAATTCAGGCAATAGAATTTTACTAAGGAGATTTGAAGTGTGCTGTGTTCTGTAGCTCTCATGGTAAAACAAACACACAAAGTAGCTAACTCTCCATTCTAAAAGCCTGACATTTCAGGCATAATACTATTGTCTTAGTTTCTACTGCTTTAACATTATGACCAACATTCAATAAAAAATTACAAGACTAAGAAGAAAGAAAAATCTAATCACGAGGGAGAGAGAGAGGGAGAGAGTTATAAACGACCCAAACACAAATATAATTCAAATGTTGCAGATCAAATATTATACTAAATTTTGAAATAACTCTAAAGAATGTCTTTTTGTTGTTGGTTTTTGTTTTGTTTTGTTTAGCAGGTCCAGGCTGAGTTCAAACCCACCTGTCCTACTGCATGTGGCCAGCGCCCTAACCACTGAGCTATGGGTGCCCCTCTGATGACTATTTTAAAAGAGCAAGTAGAGAAGATGTACAACATGCAGAACAAATAGGAATAAATGGAAAATTTTAGCATAGACTTGAAAACTAGAACAAAGAATTTTAAAAATGATATAAAGGAATAGGTGACAGCAGTGAAAAATGCCCTTAAGTAGTATAGCCTCAAAACAGCTGAAGAAATTAAAATTGAAAATTTGTAGTAAAAATTACTTAAACTTAATCACAGAGTATCCTAGGCTGTAATGACATGCAAAAAAAAAAAAAAAAATTAACAACGAAAGGGCATCCACAGTTATAATACAATGCCAAATAATCTAACATACAAATAATTAGAGATTATCAAGAATTAGGAAAAAATGGCAGAAGAAATTGAGAGAAAATAGTTAAGAAATTGCCAATAGTAATGAAAGACATTAAACCACAGAACCAAGAAGCTAAAAGAAACCCAAGCAGTGGGCGGCATCTGTGGCTCAGTGCGTAGGGCACCAGCTCCATATACTGAGGGTAGTGGGTTCAAACCCAGCCCTGGCTAAACTGCAACAAAAAAGCTGGGTGTTGTGGTGGGCACCTGTAGTCCCAGTGGCGTGGGAGGCAGAGGCAAGAGAAATGCATAAGCCCAAGATCTGGAGGTTGCTGTGAGTAGTGTGATGTCATGGCACTGTACCAAGGGTGGTAAAATGAGACTCTGTCTCTATAAAAGAAAAAAAGAAAGAAAGAAAGAAAGAAAAAAGAAACCCAAGTGGAGAAATAGGAAAACACACATACATGTTAATGTGCCCACACATAAACAAAAACATATATCCTAGAGATAAAATATTCAAATTACAAATAGCAAAAACAAAGAAAGAAATAAACAAAGATAAAAGTAAGATCTTGAAAGCAGCCATTAAAAAAAAGGAAATAATATACACACGAAGAAATAGTTGTCCCTTCCTTAGAAATAATGCAAACATGTAAACAATGAATTGATGTCTTTAAAATACCAAGATAAAAAAAAAAGTCCATTCAAAATGGTATACTTAGTAAAAATGTCTTTCAAAAAAGAGCAAAAGGGCAAATGTAAAGTATCATTTACTTGCTTTTTTTTTAAACATCTCTTATGTTACTTGTTTATGGATAGTCAGTGTTATATTTTTTAGAATTCCTTATTGACATATGTAGTTGGTTCACTATTAAATCTACTTATGGTATTTTATTGTATTCATAAAGTCAACCTTAAATTCCATTTTTTTACTGTGGGGAATCAAGTTTTTAATTGTTTTCACTACTTTAAACATTTTTGAAATTAATATTCTTGGTAAGGGTCTCCTGATAAATTATATATGGCATTCTTGCTATGGTATAGGCTAAGTGTGTAATTTTCATTTAAAGAATATGTATTATGAATATTTTATTTTAATATATATCAGTAAATTGCTTTGCAAAATATTTAAGCAATGTACACTCTCACTGTAAGTGTATAATAATGTTAGTTATAGTTATCTTAAATTCTTCCAGAATGTATAACATTAAGATTTTGACCAAAAAAAAAAAAAAAGATTTTGGTTTAATGTCTTTCATTACTATGAAATGAAATCTTGTGACAAAATTATTGAAATACAATTTTAATCTCACTGTAATTTTGATTTACAATTTCTTGATTACTGGTGAGACTGAAGATTTTTGTATATTTTAGACATTTATTTTGTACTATGAATCAGCTATTTTCATGTTTAATCACTTTTTCTAATAAGTAAAATAAGGTCTCTCTTTCTTTCTTTTTTTTAAATTTATTTATTTTTATTGTTAAATTATAGCTGTGTACATTAGTGCAATCAAGGGGTACAATGTGTGGGTTTCATATACAATCTGAAATATTCTCATCCAACTGCTCAACGTAGCCTTCATGACATTTTCTTAGTTACTGTATGTAGGCAAAAGTTTCTACATATTTTGTACATTAATTCTCTGCATTGTAAGTTGTGTTTTGTAGTCTATCTTTTCATAATTTTTGAAATTGTTGATGCATGGAATATTTTAGTTTCAATTTAACTCAATTTTTCCCTCCCTCAATCTTATGGTCTTACATTTTTAGGTCTTATTTAAAAATTGATCTCTACTTTGTAGTCTTACAGGTATTGTCTTGATGTTTCAATTTTTTTATTTCAATTTAGATTTTATATATCTAGAATTTATTTTGCATACTATAAGATAGTAAAACTTAATTTTCCCATGGCAAGGTGTACTCACTTTGGTATACCATTTATCGTTTGTTTCCCAAATGATTTTTTTAGTCTTCTTAATGTATTAATAAAATACTATTATACATATGTATACACACACACACACACACACACACACACACACACACACACATTGACAGTTTCACTCTGTTGCCTCAGACTAGAGTCCTGTGGCATCACAGCTCATACCAACTTTAAACCCCTGGGCTCAAGCCACCCTTAGCCACCTGAGTAGCTGGACTACTGGCACCTGTCACAACACTAGGCTAGTTTTTTTATTTTTAGTAGAGAAAGGGGACTCACTTTTGCTCAGACTGGTTTTGACGACCTGAGCTTAAGTGATCCTCCTGCCTTGGCCTCCCAGAGTGCTGGGATTACAGGCATGAACCACCACCACCATATATTTAAATTATTTTTTACACATATTTGTATTCATAATAGTTACAAACAAGAATATGAATTTATCAGTGACCCCCAAATTCTTCATTGCCCTTTGTATTTCCTTCCTCTAGGCCTTCTCTGCCTACTCAGTCCATACACAACTACTTCATATTTTATTCTGCCCACCAATTTTCATATGCTACTTTAGCAAAGCCAATCACAGGCATGCTTGAAGTTGTTGCTTCAACATTAGGTTGAAGTTGTTCTCAGCTCATGGATGATCGATACATTTATTTTCATTAGTTCTTTTTCAAGTTAATATGAGCCAACACATTTTTAGGTTACATTGTTCTCACTCTCAAGGTAAATTTCAAGCTTGGATGTTTTCTATTGCCATTGCTATGTCCTCACTTTCACTAATTTTTCCTCTTCCAAGTCTAAAATGTTGTTAATCTGTTCTGTGTTTTTATCTCAGATATTTTAATTTTTATCTCTAGAAATATGATTTGGGTATATTTTCTGTTTCTTACATGCCTGTGTTTAACATGATTGATCTTTACCTTCTTAAATATTTGGAAATCACAATTTATAAAATTTTTATCTTTAAGTACTAATTCCTGTGAAGTAATTTTACTCCTTTTTTTATTGTTTCAGATTCATTGAGGGTACAAAGAATTAGGTTGCCCTATTTAGATTTGTTAGGTAAAGTCCCTCTTATAGTTGTGTCCTGCCCCCCCAAGAGGTATGCCATACAACATACTATCACCCCCTCTCTTCTCCTCCCCCCTCCTGTCTCCCTGCTCCCTTGTTCCTCTACTCCCTACTTAATTGATTGGAGTTTTTTCTCTTGTGTGGGTATGTATTAGATAGTCCATTAGCTTCATATTAGAATTGAGTACATTGGATTCTTGCTTCTCCATTCTTGTGATACTTTCCTGAGAAAAAGTGTTCCAACCCCATCTAGGTTAATACAAAAGGTGTAAAGTCTCCATCTTTTTTAATGGCTGAATGTATTTCATGGTATACATATACCACAGCTTGTTAATCTATTCCCAGGTTGGTGGCCATTTTGGTCATTGTAAATTGAGCTGAGATAAATAGTCTAGTGCAAATGTCGTTATGATAAAATAATATTTTTTCTTCTGGGTAGATGCATAGTAATGGGATTTCGGGATCAAATGGAAGGTCTAATGTGATTTATTTGAGGATTTTTCATACTTCCTTCCAAAGAGGTTGTATTAGTTTGCAGTCCCACCAACAGTGTAAAAGTGCTTGCTTCTCTCCACATTGAAATGCAAATCAAAACCACCCTGATATATTACCTAACCCCAGTGAGAATAGCCCACATCACAATGTCTCACAGCTCCAGATGCTGGTGTGTATGTAGAGTAATTTTCCTGTTTTCTATGGGTCATGTTGTGTTTCATTCCACATCTGGCAACTTTGTAGTTGGTGCCAGACATTACAAATTTTACCTTGTTTAGGCTGGGAGTAGTGGCTCATGCTTAAAATCCTAGCATCTGGGAGGCTGAGGCAGAATTGCTTGAGGTCTAGAGTTTGAGACCAGCCTGAACATGACCAAGATCCCTATCTCTACTAAAAATAGAAGAAAAAAAAAATTTAGATGGATGTGGTAGCTCATGCCTATAGTCCCAGCTACTTTGGAGGTGGAAGAAAAAGAATCACTTGAGCCCAGGAGTTGGAGGTTGCATTTGGCTATGATAATGCGTCTGCACTCAATCTGTAGCAACAAAGTGTGAATGTGTCTCAAAAAATAATAATTTGTCCTTGTTCACTCCTAGGTATTTCTGTATTTCTGCAAATATTTTCAAGCTTATTTCTAATGTGCAGATAATTTGCTTTTTTTTAAGACTTTGATTTACATTTTGCTATCAGGATCAGTATCAGAGTAGACTTTAGTGTGGGATTGATGGGTTGGGCCACATCTATGGTGCATATTTTTATCTATAATAATAATAAAATAATAATAATAACAATAGTAATAATAATAATGCTAAAAAAGTAAAAAAAAAAAAAAATTTGGGTTTCGGCAAGAGACTTTAAATACTTGCCTCAACAAGAAGGGGATTAGTCC
>CAUYPK010057761.1:0-52172 GCA_963574355.1 Loris lydekkerianus | reverse complement strand
AGTTGATGCTATTTCAGAACTTGATATAGGCCTGTTCAACATTTCCACTTCATTCTGGGTAAGTCTTGGTAGGTGGTGTACTTCCAGGTATTGGTCAATTTCTTTCAGATTTTCATATTTGAGAGAGTAGAGTTTCTTGTAGTATTTGTTAAGTATTTCTTGAATTTCTGAGTGGTCTGTTGTTATTTCATCGTTACCATTTCTGATTGATGAAATTAGAGATTTGACTCTTTTTTTCCTGGTTAGGTTGGCCAAGGGTTTATCTATTTTATTGATCTTTTCAAAAAACCGACTTTTGGATTTATTGATCTGTTGTATAATTCTTTGGTTTTCAATTTCATTTAATTTTGCTCTGATTTTGGTTATTTATTTTCTTCTGCTGGGTTTGGGGTTGAAGTGTTCTTCTTTCTCCAGTTGCTTGAGATGTTCCATTAAGTCATTAACTTCCTCTCTTTTTGTTTTCTTGAGGAAGGCTTGCAGTGCTATAAATTTCCCTCTTAGGACTGCCTTTGCAGTATCCCAGAGGTTCTGGTAATTACTGTCTTGATTGTTGTTTTGTTCCATAAATTTGGTGATTTCCTTCTTAATCTCATCTGTGACCCATGTATCCTTCAGCCTAAGATTGTTTAGCTTCCATGTTTTTGCATGGGTATGCAGGTTCCTATTGTTATTGAGTTCAACTTTTATTCCATGATGGTCTGAGAAGATGCAAGGAATAATTTCTATTTTTTAAAATTTGCTGAGGTTAGATTTGTGGCCTAGGATGTGGCCGATTTTGGAGTATGCTCCATGGGCTGATGAGAAGAATGTGTATTGAGTTTTGTTGGGATAAAATGTTCTGTAGATGTGTGTTATGTCCAGATGTTGAATGGTTGAGTTTAAATCTAAAATTTCCTTGCTTAGTTTCTTTTGGAGGATCTATCCAGCACTGCTAAAGGGGTGTTAAAATCCCCAACTACTACAAAAGTGGAGGAAATCGAGTTGCTCACGTCTGTTAGAGTTTCTCTTTAAATTGAGGTGCATTGTGGTTGGGTGCATAAATATTAATAATTGAGATCTCATCATATTGAGTATTACCTTTAACAAATATGAAGTGTCCATCCTTATCCTTAATTATTTTGGTTGGTTTAAAGCCTATTGTTTCTGCAAACTGGATTGCAACGCCTGTTTTTTCTGCTTTCGATTTGCCTGGAATATAAATGACCATCCCTTCACCTTGAGTCTGTATTTGTCTTTTAATGTAAGACGCAATTCTTCGGTGCAGCAGATATCTGGCTTCAGTTTTTGTATTTAGTCAGGCAACCTGTGCGTCTTTAGAGGACAATTTAAACCATTCACATTAAGTGAAAATATTGTTAAGCCTTTCAAGAGTCCAGTGGACATTTTTAATCCTGTTGCGACTGTGGAAGTTGGAATTTGATCAAAAAATTTTGGGGGTGGGTTTACTTTTGTGGTCGAGGATTATGTTGGTCTTTATGGAGGATAGATCTAAGAATGTCCCGGAGAGCTGGCTTAGTTGTGGCAAATTTCTTCAATATGTGAATGTCGTTGAAGTATTTAATTTCTCCGTCATAAATGAAGCTCAGTTCAGCTGGGTAAAGGATCCTGGATTGAAAGTTATTTTGTTTTAGGAGATTAAACGTCGATGACCATCCTCTTCTAGCTTGAAAGGTTTCAGCAGAGAGATCTGCAGTTATTCTATTATTGTTCCCCTTGTAGGTAATGGTTTTCTTTCGTCTGGCTGCTTTCAGAATTTTCTCCTTCATATTAACTTTAGTGAAATTGATTATGATGTGTCTGGGGGATGTGTTATTCGGGTTGAGTCGTGCTGGAGTTCTGAAACTGTCTGCTATCTGAATTTCAGAATCTCTTGACATGTCTGGAAAGTTCTCCTTTATAATCTCATGGAGAAGAGACTCTGCCTTGTGAAGCCACTTCGTCGCTTTCGGGGATCCCTAAAGACGAATATTGGTTTTCTTCGAATTATCCCAGAGCTCTCTGAGAGTGTTATCTGTTTTTCCCCTCCATTTCTCTTCCTCTTTGAGAGTTTTGGAGCATTCAAAAGCTTTGTCTTATTGTCAGAAATCCTTTCTTCTGCTTGCTCCATTCTGTTACTGAGGGATTCTACTGTGTTCCTCAGATCTTTGAGGGATGCAACTTCTTGTCTCATTGTGTCAAAATCTTTGGTCATTTGGTCTTTGAATTTGAATTCTTGAGTTATATTTTGGGTTACTGCTTGGAGTTCTAATTCGATCTTATTTGCTATCCAGATTCTGAATTCAATTTCTGAAATCTCAGCTATTTGTTTGTGCATGGGATCTTGTGCTGTCTCTGCCCCAATGATCCTTGGGGGAGTTGATCTACTCTGATTATTCTTATTGCCATAGTTTTTCTCTTGATTTCACCTCATGATTGTTTTTCACCATGGCCTCTGGCTGTCCTCAGAGTTGGGGAGGTGTCTCTCCAAGAATAGACCCCAGTGGGGTCACTCTATTGTTGCTGCATCTTTGTAGGGAGTGACCCTGTGTAGTTCCTCTGGGGCTGCTCCAACTAGGGAGTTCGGGTTGTGGAAGCAGCTTGGTGTGTGACGCATCCAGATCCAGCAATAGGGCGGGAGGTGGTGCACACGGTTCTGGAAGTGCCTGGTACCCAGTGACTATGGCACAGAAAGCCCAAGGCTCCAGCAGTCTCTGGTCAGGAGAAGGGCTCTGCGCAGAGGGAGGGAGGGCTCCAGGGGGCACACAGCTACCGGAGTTCCTGGCCAGACAAGTGGGCTATTATAGAGGCTGGGAGGTCACAGGAGGGAGCATCCAGGGTTGTGCGGCTTCTGCAGTTCCTGGTCAGGGCATGCGGAGGCCAGTTGGGTGCGGCACACAGGTAATGGCACAGCTCTTATGGAGGTCCAGGTGGCACCAAGCCCAGGAGTTTGAGGTTGCTATGAGCTGTGACATCATAGCACACTACCCAGGGCAACAGCCCGAGGCTCCAGTGGCCAAAACCAGCTCACTCTTCCCCTAAGGATTAAGGCTGTAAGGCAGCTCAGTCCCTGCCTTTAGGCTGGTCAGTCACTAGGTTACTAGGTCCCGTCCGATCCTTGCTCTGGGACCCTGAGGGCAGAGCTTGCCAGGGCAGTTCTCTCACAATGGCTTCCTGTGCCGAGCTCAGTGGCTCAGTCTGGGGCCCCTGACAATGCCCAAAGTTCTCTGCACTCCTCCTCAAGCTCTCCCCAGAGCAGTTCAACTGAGTGCCAAGTCCAAAAACACCAAAGCAGTTCACAGGTAAGACCTTTCCAGTTTGTAGTCTCACTGCTGCTTGTACTTACAGTTGCCAGCGGGATTAGGTTGATCGAACACATGCAACTGCTTGCCAGTTTTCCACTGTTTTTGTTCTCCTCCTGGGATCCAGAAGTCCTTTGCTGACTCCCTGTATCCTCAAAGGTCTGATTATAGGCAGATCCCACCAGCCAGAGATGCCTGGAGTCTTATCTCCCCGGACTCACCCTGCCCTCTCCTCCTTCTATAGTCTCCAACTGTTTTCACTGATGTATTTATTGCAATTTTTAAAAATTACAACCCCACTCATGGCTGTTACAACATTCAACAAGGTGAGGGTACCTTAAGATATATTTGTATCTCATTAATCATCTTTATATAAATGAGCCTAACATATACTAGCCTAACATATCCTAGTACATTTCAAAATCTTGTGATTTCAAATCAAAAGAAATGTATTTTATGTTTACTAATATTTATAAGAAATATTAAGCATTATCCTATTTGCCTGAGAAAGTCAATTTTCCAGAGAAGGACAAAATCCAAAGTCAAAATCATCTACCCTATGAGTGTATGTGTGCACATGTATTTGGACTGATATGTTATTTCCTAAAAACCTGGCTCAGATTGTGAAATGGTTAAAATACTAAGTGGTTCAAAGCTGAATATACTATTTTTTAAAATTTTTTGGGGGGGCAAATTTTTCTTATTAAGACTCTATATAAAAAATTTGTGTGCCAGGGGCAGTGGCTCATGCCTACAATCTTAGCATTCTGGGAGGCCAACATGGGATGATCCCTTGAGCTCAGGAGTGCAAGACCAGTCCAAGCAAGAGCAAGATCCTGTCTCTGCTAAAGAAGAAAAATTAGCTGGGTATTGTGGTGGGTACCTATAGTCCTAGTTACTCAGAAAGCTGAGGCAAGAGGATCATTTGAACCCAGGAGTCTGAGGTTGCTGTGAGCTAGGCTGATGCCATAGCACTCTACCCTGGGCAACAGAGTGAGATTCTGTCTTTAAAAAAAAAAAATTGTGAAAATTTACTTCTGACTACATTAAGATATTTATAATTTTTATGGTTGAGCTGACTCCTAGAACAAATTCTCAATAGGATAGTCACAAAATACTCAAAAAATCTACATGCTTACATATAGGGCCCCAGACAGACTTACCTTTCAGATCAGACACAGAATACATATAAAGACTAAAATTTTAGAGAAAGAGAATTTCTTTTACCAAGTGTGTAATGTATGACATTCTTTCAATGGAAATGTAAACTATCTGTATTACACCTTTAAACCACCACCTGATCAGGCTCCCAAAATTCTTACGGAAAGAAATATATCCATTCTGCCTGAGTATGTAGACATAATCTCATTTTAGCTATCATACTATTTTGAAAGTACTTAATTAATACAATTTAATGGACAGAATTAAAATTCAAAAGAGGTGGATGATCTCATATTGATGGAATGCCAGCAGGCTCTTAGGAGCAACAATGTGACCACAAGAGCCATCATCTTTTATTACCTCATTAAATAACAAAAGGGAGATGCTTTTTTTACATAAAACCAGAAACTTAAGGTTAAGTGAGCTATAGGTTTTTATCTAATGAGTAACTAATACTACTTGGGAACGAAAAGTATAAGCTCATATAATCACCAAAAGTAACAGTAAATGCACTAGGATTTTATCATGAAAATATTATATATACCTTTTCTAGCATATGAACAATTTCTTGAAAACAGAACCTGAACACATACCCCATACTGAGTCAGTGATAACTAATGTTGTTGACTTATTAAATAATGATGTCTAGGCACTTCACCTATTGTTAATACCTAACTTGTACCTTTCTAGGAATGAACAACAGTAATTTTAAAGATGCTATTAATGGCAATGAGACCCACTCCCAAACTGAAGTGTGTAATTCATCTTAGTCAAGAATCGCAGCTCAGATAAACATGCCCTTGACAAGGTTAAAGCACAGCCCAAGTTCTTAGAATCATATGGCTCTTTTTCAGATTGCTCCCACTTAATGAGCCTCACAGATTCTGTGGGTCCGGGAACTATCCATACAGTGCCTGACTTTGTTTAGTCAAACAAAGAGCAAAGATTGAGAAAGAGAAGAATAGGACACAGCCTTCCAAAGCAAAACCAAACCAAATCAGAAAAAATATTCATAATTGTTTAAGGAAAAAAATTATTCTAGGTTGAAACTTTAAATTACAAAATATTTTCCTCAGGAGAAAAGAAATGAAGGAAATATCAATGTTTTTCAAGTCTTATTATATGTATCATTGTTATTTCTCCTTTTTAATTTTCCTATAGAAACTGTAGATTTAAATGTTACTACATATGCCATATACACATACAGCTGCTTTCTCTTATGAGTTATGGCATTCAAACTTTTCTATGAGACAAGAATGCTTACTTAAGTGTAGCTGGCTCCACATTTTAGAGCCAACAACAAAACAGAAAGATCTATAAAAAGCAAGGTACTGTTCAATCAGCTTTAAACAAAAAGTAATGGTGAGAAGCATTATACAAAAGGCACCAGGCATTTATAGATTTCTTTTGACTAAAAGGATTACATGGAAAATTTTAGGTGGAAGAAAGATTTTTAAACATCCCATGTTTTCAAAGCAAAAACAAATGTAGATAATCATATAACAATTAGAAAAAGTTAAGAACCTCCTCCAAGGGTTAGGGATTACACTGGGTTGCATTACTGCTTTATTAAATATGTATATAAGGGACATCTTTGTATACCATATATTCAAGCTCTATGCCATCAAGTGACTGAGAACAAACAAAGGCTTAAAAAAAAAAATCCAATTTACCTACTTAAGCTCTCCTTCATAAATGCCTAGGATGGGTGACTCCTTCAAGGTCCATGGAATAATATATTCACTAAATTGGTATTCTCATACCTGAAAACATTTGCCATAGTGTGTCTTAGCACATAAGTAAAATCATTTACAGATCCTTTCTGAGGGGTGGGAGAGAAGAGGCAGCTGTTTTTTGTGTTAGATAATCCCCCTAGGTTCTTGATTTCCTTCCTTTCATTTCTATTTTAAGAATAAAGAACAGAAAGCCCCATTCTCACCCCAACCCTATCCCCCAGCACAAATTATAATATCTTTAAATGTGCTAAAAGAACATATAAACTATAGAAAGATAAAATTCAATTGCTGAGAGGCAGGAATAGTAAGCATTTTCTTACCTGATGTGGCCAATCAATTCAATAAGCTTATGACTAAAGAAATAAGCTGTCAGCTCAGATACATGACTCAGGACTGAACAGACCCCAAAGAGGGTTGTAGTTCCATTCAGGTCTTCCAAATGCCAATAGAGGAAGGTGAAGACGAAGCCATATCCAAAACCCATAAACCACGCCACAAACAACACGGAGCCGTACTGCACGCTACAAAGCAGTTTGATCAAGTCCCAGAAGCTAAAGGCCTGCGAGTGGCTGGCTGTGGTCGGGGTCTCCTCAGAGGATTCTGTGGAGTTATTTCCCTCTACCTGAGGGATCTCCACCTCTTTCCCTTTATTATCATCGTTTTTGAAGTGGTTGTAGCGGAACCGGAACTGAGTTGCCACAATCAAGGCCATGGTCATGAGAACTCCGAAGACAATGAAGACGATCTGGTAGTTCCGGTATTCAGGGGGCTTACATCCCTTCCCATCGATGATCACATCTAGGTGGGTGTAGTCAATCCCTATGCCCACCGACAGCATCGCCAGGCCCCAGCCCAGGGAGCCCCACATGCGCTGCAATCCATAGCGATCTCTGTGTTTTCCTAGATACTGGAGTGTTACCGTATCTACAATCGTGACAGAAGAGGCACTGAAAAATTCTCCTATAATGACAACTACCAAGATCACCAAGAATATAGCTTCAACTTCTTGTTGATCATAAACAAGAGTGACTTGGTCAGAAGGTAAGGATTTGGTGGTCGTGACAATAGCAGTGGTTGTCTCCCTGGTTACATTTTCTGGGGGGACAGGGGCAGCTGTGGTAGAGTTCAAGGTCAAGTCCATCACATGGTCAGTAATTTCATGTGTCTGGGGCTGCAGAGTGGGTTCACTGAACTTGTCTGGGGCTGCTGAAACAGTAATAGCATCTGAGACATTGAGCCCTATTTCTAACATTAATGGCCAGTCTGAAGGAGGCAGTTCCCGTTTCTCACGCATTTTTGGTGAAATAGTAAGGAAAGTGGTAACAGAAGAATTTGTTGGCAGGACGGTTAACTGGTGACTTGCATTGGTGGGGCGAGCTGTCGGGGGAATCTTTGGTACACATCTCAAGGTAGCGGGTTTGACAAATCCAATGCCCAGGTTGAATAAAACCCAACATAAAAGAGAAAAGAGGAGGACAATTTTGCCTTTTTTAAAGCGATCTGCAACCACACCCCAGAAGGGGGCACTGCAGAATTCAATGAAGTATCGAATACCTACTAGCAGTCCACTCTGGCTTGGTGACATTCCCAGCTGTTTATAATACACGGGCAAAAGTGGGTAGAGAGAGCCATAGGCAGAGTAAAAGAAAAAGTAAAAGACCTTGGAAATTAGAAGGTCGTTGTTTATCTTAACGCAATGTTTCTCTATCCAGTCTATTTCCTCCTCAGGAATAGCGGATGTTTCTGTGGAGGACGGTGTTTCATTCGAAGGTGGTTCTGGTTCCCTGGAAATACCATTAAAGGGATCAGCAAGCACATATTTTCTCTTCTGTTCCTCTTCATCATCAGTTAGGATAGCAACTTTATCATCTGCCGCCATGGCTCACCACCACCATCAGAACATTTATGACCTTCAGAGTTTTAGTTGTTGATCTGTAAAGTAAAATTTAAATGATGGCTTAGTAATGAAAATCATGACATGTAAACACAGAACTTCATCTTGCAGGAAACTAAGGCGTTACAAACTGTAGCTAAAATAGTAATTGTGAGAAAGAATTTTCATCATTTACTACTTGCAATCACACAATACTGGTAAAGAAAAATAGCTTTAAAAAAACTGCATACTCTTTGTGGCCATGACTGACGAATTACAACTTCCAGTGTCAGGTTTATGGCTCAGATTCATTCTTAATCTTTTCACTGATTCCCAAGGAAAATGTACAAATGATAGGGATTATGTCTTAACCAAACACAGGGAGTTGAAAATAAACACTTTTCACAGTTTCTAGGTTTCACTGTTCAAACAAATCCACTGCATCATAAAGTTTAAAATTCCTTTGAAAATAAAACTATTCTGTTTCTAGGGAAAAACAGATTGCACTTTAACCACAACCACAAGTGTAATGAGAGAGAGGGAGCCTTAGTGCACTTTTACAACTGAAGTTGGTCGCTAGTGTCTTGTATTCATGTGTTGTTTTTTTTAGGTTAAATTTTTTTTACTTGTTTCCAATCCACCCATCTATCTGTGTTCTAATGGTTGAAGGGCAGGCTAGTACCAGAAATGGGCAAGTTCATGAAACCCAGGAAAAGTGGTGCCAGTCCTTCCTGGACACTGCTCTGGACACGAAGCCATCATCGTGAGGAACACTGAGGATGGCACCTCAGACTATCCCTACAGCCATGCTCAGGTGGCTGGAATCGAACACTATCCCCACAAAGTGACAGCTTCCTTGGGCAAGAAGATGATCAAGTGATCAGAGATCATGTATTTTGTGGAAGTTTATAACTACAATCACCTCATGCCCACAAGGTACTCTGTGGAGGTCCCTTTGAACAAAACTGTCATCAACAAGGACATCTTCAGAGACCCTGCTCTTAAACACAAGGCCCACAGGAGGCCAAGGTCAAGTCTGAAGAGAGGTACGAGGTGAGCAAAAATAAGTAGTTCTTCCAGATGCTGCGGTTTTAGCTGGGGTCTGTTTCAGTCACTAATAATATTTTTTTAATTTTATTTTTACTTGAAGTAAAATTCACATAACACAAAATTCACCGAGTAGAGAACCTGGACTTCTACCTGCAGCTGGCAAGAATGAAGTAGCATTCCCCATTCCCTTGCCAGAACACTTTCAGAAAGAATCAGCTGAAACAGAAGGTTTAAATAAGATCTAGGGTCTCATGACATAATAATCCAAATATCTAGCTTTCAATTAAAAATCATGCATCATACCAAGAACCAGGAAGATCTCAAACTGAATAAAGAAAACCAATGGATACCAAAACTGAGATGACAAGAATGTTGGAATAGCCTGACAATGATTTTAAAATAGCCATCATAAAAATGCTTAAACAACTGCAAACATGCCTGAAACAAAACTAAACAAAATTAGAAAGTCTTAGCAAAGGAATATAATACATAAAAAATGGAAATTTTATAATTGGAAAATACAATAATGAAAAAAATTTAAAGCTTGCATGTAATCTTAGCACTCTGTGGGAGACCAAAGCAGGTGGATTGCTCGAGCTGAGGAATTGGAGGCCAGCCTGAGCAAGAGCAAGACCTCATCTCTAAAAATAGCTGGGGCCTGGCAAGGTGCCTCATGCTCGTAATCCTAGCACTCTGGGAGGCCAAGGCGGGTGGATTGCCTGAGCTCACAAGTTCCAGACTAGCCTGAGCCAGAGCGAGACTCCACCTCAAAAAATAGCCTGGCATTGTGGCCAGCACCTATAGTCCCAGCTACTTGGGAGGCTGAGACAAGAGGATCATTTGAGCCCAAGAGTTTGAGGTTGCCATGAGCTATGATGCCACAGCACTCTACTAGGGGCAACAAAGTGAGACTCTGTCTCAAAAAAAAAAAAAAAAAAAATAGCAGGGTGTTGTGGTTGGCACTTGTAGTCCCAGCTATTTGGGAAGCTGAGACAAGAGGATCACTTGAGCCTAAGAGTTTGAGGTTGCTGTGCGCTGTGCCCTCTACACAGGGCGATGAAGTGAGACTCTGTCTCAAAAGAAAAAAAAAAAAAAAAAAATTGAAAGCTCAGTGGATGAACTCAACAGCAGAATGGAGAGGACAGGGGGAAGAATCACTGAATTTGAATACAGAACAGAAATTATACAATCTGAACAGAAAGAAAACAGACTGAAACAAAACAAAACAAAACAAATAACAGCGCCTTAAGGACCTGTGGTACTGTAACAGAAGATCTAACACTGATGTCATCAGAGTCCTAGGGCGGTGAGGAGAAAAAGGCAGGGGTGAAAAAGTACTCAGAGAAGTAAAAGCTGAAAACTTCTCAAGTTGGCAAAAGACATAAGCCTAAAATTCAAGAAGGTGAGCAACCCCAATAGGATAAACCTAAAAAAAAAAAATAATAACCCAAACCAAAACACATCATACTCAAACTTCTGCAAACTAAAAACAAAGAGAAAAAAATCTTGAAAGCCGATAGACAGAAATCACACCACCACCACTTACCAATAAAAGAGATACAATTCAAATGATAGCGGATTTCTCAGGAACTACGGACACCAGAAGAAAGGGGTACAATAATTTATAAGTGCTGAAAGAAAAGAATTGTCGACCCAAATACCAAAACCAGAAAAAAAATCATCAAAAATCAGAAAACTACCGACCAAAATCCCTCATAAATCTAGACACAAAATATTATAAAAGAGAATTTGGTAATGTATAAAAAGAATTATACACCATGACCAAGTGTGGTTTATTCCAGAGACATAAGGCTGATGCAATATTTGAAAATCAATTAGTCACTGCAATCTACCAAGCTAAAGAAGAAAAATTACTTGATCCTATCAACATAGAAAAGGCATCTTTTGCATAGAAAGGCAACATAGAAAGGCATGCTCATTCATGATAAAAAGTCTCAGAAAAATAGGAATAAAAGGGAACTTCCTCAGCTTGATAAACATCAACTACACAAACCTACAGGTAACATTATACTTAACCATGAAAGACTGAATGCTTCTTTTCTAAGATAGGAAACAAGGGAAGACTGTTTGCTCTCACCACTCTTATGCAACATAGTGCTGGAAGTTCTAGCCAATGCAAAATGAATGAAAAGAAAACAAAAGGCATGTAGATTAAAAAGGAAGAAATAAACTGTCCCTGTCCTAGCTCACATGATTATGTAGAAAATCCCAAGAAATCTACAAAAAACTTCTAGAACTAAAGTGAGGGCAGCAAGTTCACAGGATGTAAGATAAACATAAAATAATCAATTGAATTTCTGTATCCCAACAAAGAACACATATACACCAAAATTAAAAACATAATACCATTTATAATTACATTTTTAAAAAATATATATTTAGATATAAACTAGCAAAGCTTGTACAGGACTACATGCTGAAAACTATAAAATGCTGATGAGAGAAATCAAAGACCTAAATAAATGGAGAGACATACCATGTTTATTGATTGAAACTTGTAAAAAAGATTTCAATTATCTTTAAATTGATATACAGGTTTTAAACAAAAACCCTATTAAAATCTCATCAAGACATTTTTATAGCTATAGATGAGATTATTCTAAAATTTATCCAGGAACAGAAAGAAACCAGAATGTCTAAAGCAATTTTGAAAAAGCCTACTTATTATATAACTACATGGTAACCAAGACTATGTCATATTATTCAAAAAACAGACACATAACATCAATGCAATAGAAAACCCCAAATAAATTCACACAAAGTGACTGTTTTTGACCAAGATACAAAAGCAATTCAACAGAAGAAAGGTAACCTTTCAACAAATGGTACTGGAGCAATTAGATATTCATAGGCAAAGAAAATCTCAACCTAAGTCTCCTATCTTATATGAACAAGAACTCAAATAGATCATGGCCTTAATGGTAAAATTTAAAACTATAAAACTTTTAGAGAAAAACCTAAAAGAAAATCTTCAGCCTCCAATGCTAGGCAGAGTTCATAAACTTGACATCAAAATCAGGATCCATAAAGAAAAGAAAAATTAATGTTAGAATTCATCAAATTTAAAAACGTTTGCTCCACAAAACACCCTACTGACAGGATGAAAAGACAAGCTATTGACTGGAAGAAAATACTCCCAGGCCATATATCCAAGAAACTAGCTAATACATGAAGAATTCAATAAGAAAGTAGACAAAAGACATGAACAGGTATTTCACTGAGAAGAAATATAGGGTATACAGGTGCAAATAAACACATGAAAGCATGTTTATCATCGTTAACCATTAGGGAAATGTAAATAAAACCATGACAAGATACCACTACACACCTCTAAGAATGGCTAAAATTAAAATAACGGCAACACTGACTTCTGGTAAGGATGCTGACTACTTATCCATTGCTGGTGGGGGTGTACGTTACTGACACTCTTACAGGGGTCCTTAAACTTTTTAAACAGGGGGCCAGTTCACTGTCCCTTAGACCGTTGGAGGGCCGGACTATAGTTTAAAAAAAAAAAAACCATAAACAAATTCCTACACACACTGCACATATCTTATTTTGAAGTAAAAAAAACAAAACGGGAACAAATACAATTAGACCCCCTCATGTGGCCTGTGGGCCGTAGTTTGAGGACCCCAAAGTAGTTTGGCAGTTTCCTATAAAACTAAACATATGATTACCTTAGAACTCAGTAATTGCATTTCTGAGCATTTAGCCCACAGAAATGGAAACGTATTTTCATACAAAAACATGTATGCAAACATTTACAGCAGGTTAAAAAATGGAAACAACCCAGAAGACCTTTAATAGATGAATGGTTAAACAAACTACAGTACAGCTATACTGTAGAATATTATGCACCAATAAAAATTAACATGCAATAACCTGGATATTTATAAAAAGTAAAAAAGTCCAATTCCAAAAGATTACATATTGTATGATTATATTCATATAACATTCTTGAAATGACAAAAATCATTGAAATGGAGAACAGCGTAGTGATTGCCGGGGATTCAGCAGGGAGTAGGGACAGGAGGGGAGCAGAGGTGGCTACTGCAGGCAGCACGAGGCATTCTGGTAGTAATAGATAGAAATGCTCTGTACCTTGGCTGGGCACAGTGGCTCAGGCCTATAATCCCAGCACTTTCAGAGGTTGATGTGGGGGGATGGTTTGAAGCCAGGAGTTTCAGCTACGCCTAGGTAACACAGTGAAACCCCACCCCAAACCCTACTCCTGTCTCTACAGAAAAAGATTTTCTAAGTGGCCAGGTGTGGTGGTACATGCCTGTAGCTACTCAGGAATCTGAGGCAGGAGGATTGCTTGAGCTCAGGAGTTTAGGGCTGCAGTGAGCTATGATTGTGCTGCTGCACTCCAACCTGGGAGATAAAGCAAGACCCTGTCTCAAAAAAAGGAAAGGGAAAGAGGGAGGGGAGGGAAGGTAGGAGAGGGGCAGAATAGAGGGAGAGGAGTGAGGGGAGGAGGAAAGAAAAAGGAAAGGAAAAGTTCTGGATCTTGACTGCATCGATGTCAACTGTGCTAGTGGACTATAATTTTGCAAGCTATTACCACTGGGAGAAATTGGGTACAAAATACAAGGGATATTTCTATATTATTTCTTACAGCAGTGTGTGAATCTACAATTATCTAAAAATAAAGATGAGCTGAAAAAAAAAAGTTAGGGTAGTGGTTCCCTTAGGAGAGGTGGAAATCTGAGATGCTGGTAATACTACATTTTTGACCTGGGTCTTTATTTTGTCAACATATTCACTTCATAAAAAGTCAGTGAACTATGTTATTCTACAACAACAAAATAAACTCAAAATGAAGAAAAAAAAGATGAAATTGGAAAAGATAAGACAAATACAGAAACACCTAGGAGGTTAAACATCTAGAAAATAATAACTTCAACCCAAGAAAATAGAAAAAAATTAAGGGAAGGAAAAAATTTTCTAGAAAATTTCTCAGAACTGAAAGACATGAGTTGTCTGAGTGAAATGACCCACCTGGTACTTAATACAATGGATAAAAATAGAGATAATTTAAAGCATTTTAAATTTCAGAACACTGGAACAAATGACCCTACAAATTTCCAGAGAATAAAATAATTTACATAAAAACCAGGAACCAGAGTGGCTTCATATAGCTGAACAACAACACTGCAAGGTATACATAGACAAATTATTATTCAAGTTTATGGGTGAAATAAAGATATTTTACATATGCGATTTCTCAGAAAAAGTATCCTTCAAGTACCCATTCTTAGGTTGTGCACTGCCAAACCAAGGTGATAAATCAAGTGAGAGTAAGATGAGGGATATTCGGGAAATAAGAGAGCTATCATGAGAAAGATACAAACAGAATACCAGAAGGCTGCGATTGGGGATCCAGGACGGCAGCTGTGCGCCTGAAGACTCCAGGAGAGACTGTCAGCACAATGACACTGGTAGAATACCAACACAGCTGAACGTCCTCAGAGGAAATTCAGGCAACGGGAAGAGCTCAAGGATGAATAAGAGATAAATACAGAGAAATTAAGTAAACAAAACACTACAAGAAAACAAAAATTTGTACAGAAAGAAAAAATAATCATAGTTTCCTATACATCTCTGCTATGATTATGCTATGCAAATAGTGAATACTGAAATAACCAAAATTGCCACATAACTATATTGGGAAGATAAAGAAATGATAAAGTTGAGCAGGAGGGGAGAGTCACAGACAGGAAAGAGCTAACTCTGTACCCTCTATAATAAGAAGACAATAGATCAGCAGTCTCCAACATTTTGGGCACCATGGACCAGTTTCATGGAGGACAATTGTTCCACAGACTGGGGGTAGGGGATGGGCTACCTAGTTCAGGCTGATTCAAGTGCATTCCATCTCCACCTCAGACCATCAGGCGTTAGAGTCTCACGAGGAGTACACAGCCTAGATGCCTCACATGTGCAGTTTACAGTGGGATTCACACTCCTGTAACAATCTAGCGCTGCTGCTGATCTCACAGGAAGAGGAGCTCAGATGTGAGCTATGGGGAGAGCTGTAAACATAGATGAAGCTCCACTTGTGTGACCACTGGTCACCTCCTGCTGTGCAGCTTGGATTCCTAACACGCCAAGGACCTTACTGGTCCTCAGCCCAATGCCGGGGACTGCAGCACAATAGATCATGTCTACATTTTAAAGTCAAGAAATAAGAATACAAGCATTTCATTCAAAGGCATACAGGTGATATCAAAATAATAAAAAGCATTTGCCTCTGAGAGGAGGCAAATCATTCTTACTAAAAGTGATAGCTTTCTTCATCAAATATTCAAATTAAATGAAATTAAATTTCTGAGAGGAAAAATGAGGACAGAGAGCACAGAAATCTGTTATTTTGCTTTGTTTTTATTATAAACCTTGTAAACATACATTCTTTTAGTTAATTTTTTTTTTGAGACAAAGTCTCACTCTGTTGCCCTGGCTGGAGTACAATGGTGTGACCATAGCTCACAGCAACCTCAAGCTCCAGGGCTCAAGTGACCCTCATGCTTCAGCCTCCCAAGTAGCTGGAACTACCATGTGTGGCTAATTTTTTGTAGAGATAAGATCTTACCATGTTGCTCAGGCTAGTCTCAAACTCCTGGCTTTAATAGATCTTCCTGATTTACCTCCCAAAGTACTAGGACTACAGATGTGAACCACTAGGCCTAGCCAATTCTTTTAAACTTTAAAAATGGAAAACTGAAAAATAAATTTGTAGTCATATGACCTCTATCTTTACAAAAGATAATCATTAAAAACAGCTACTAACACTTTCCTATCATTGACTAAAAATTTTTCAGAAATGTACAGATGTCCGACCACGTGAATGCTAATCAGGTATCCTGCAGTGGCCCTTAATTAATTATCCTACATAAACTAACTCCCAAGTTTTACCAAGTAGTTCAGAGAAGGACACAAAGTCCTCTCAAACGGGCATAATTCTCTAAATTATCCAAGTGAGGAGGGAAAACTGATACCCACCTGCTAATTCAAAGATGCAAAATATCTCACTTAAGATGTTGATTTAAACCTTGATGAGTGGCTTTCTTCTGACCCAAACCATTCTTTCCTCTCTATCTTATTCAAATGATTTTTGATTATCATAGGTTATACAAGGTTTCTGTTCTATGTAAGTCCAGATGTTAAGTAGTTCTGGAAATATCAACAAATATAAAGTAATTAAGGAAATGTTCTATAACATTCAGTACCTTTTATATAAAATGTCACCCTCAGCAACTTTTACATGAATTTCCAATCTGAAAATACAAACAAAAACTTTAAGCTTAAATTCAGAACACTGGTTTTTAGACACAATATATTCAGGTCATATTTAGATTTTGAAACCAAAACAGAGAAATCAAAATATAAACACAGTAATGAAATAAAGCATAACTACAATCATCATGAAGTCATAAGATCAAGAAAAAAAAGAAACAAGCCAAAACAAATATATCCCCAAATAGGGCATCTTTGGCTGAATTAAATCACAATTAACTTTTCAGAGCAAAAAGTAGAAATATTTATATGCTAGATGAAGCCCTTAATACGTCTCCAAGCTTAGAGGACATTTTCTTCATTAAGAAGTTGATATGGGCAGGGTGTGGAGGCTATAATTGTTCCTGCAATCCTAGCACTCTGGGAGGCCATGTGAGTGGATCACTTGAGCTTAGGAGCTTGAGACCAGCCAAAGCAAAAGCGAAACTGTCTCTACTAAGAGGCCACAGCAGGTGGATCACTTAAGCTCAGAAGTTTGAGGTTGCTGTGAGCTATGACACCACAGCACTCTACCCAGGGCATGAAGTGAGATTTTTGTCTAAAAAAAAAAAGAAGAAGAAGCTGATATGAGCTGAATGTTTGTTTGTCTTCCAAGAAGTAGTAAGTCAAGGCCCTAACCCCCATAATGATAGTATTTGGAGACAGTGCCAACTGGGTTGAGAAGAAGTCATAGGGTGGGACCTTCATGATGGGATTAGTGTCTTTAACAGGAAGACAAAGATATCTGCCCCTCCTCCCCGCTTCACATAGCAAGAAGCAGTAGTCTCCAAGCCTGGAAGAGGGCCCTCACCAGAAACTGCGCCTATGAGCGCCTTGATCTCAGACTTCTCAGTATGCAGAACTGTGAAAAATAAGCTATTGTCTCAGCCACTCAGTCTATGGCATTTTGTTACGGCAGCCTGAGCAGACTATGACAGAAGTCAACCAACAGATGTCATTCAGCTAATATTTTGGTTTAAAATGTTAAGTCTTAATTCTTTTAAAAAGAACCCAGGGAAAAAAAGAGACAAGAAGATACTTCAAATTATACACAGAATTAAATTTATGAACTTCTCTGAGAAATCTTCCCTTTTGTAAATTTGCAATGAAGCTTAATTGGATAAGGAGGGTATTTGTTTATCTTTTAGAAAAGTTTTTTTATGTGCAAATATGACACACCCTTTTCAAACCTGGAAAGACATCCTACCTGTTCCTACACTGAAGCATTCAAATAGCAGGTATTTCTGAATTACTGATGAGAGGCAATGAAATCATTCTTGTTAGAATTGATAGCTTTCTTCATGAACTATTTAAATTAAAACTGCTCAAACATATAATGAGTCATCCACAAATATATGAGTATGGAAATGGATTCAACTTTTAAATAAAAAAATAAAAACCTAAGACCTGAATAACTGCCAAAGGTTATAAACATGATGATAACGTATGCTGCGATGTAACAATGACATAATCATCACTGGATGATTGATGGAGAGAAATCAACCCCTGGGTACCACAGAAGGGATGCTCTTCCTTACGCCACTGCCTTCAGAACTCAGTGTTGTCTAGAGACCAGAACTGAACCTCTGAAACAGAGGAATCAATTTCTCAAACCCTTGGAGCTAGCTCTACCGGTCAATGGTTACCATTCTCAATGCCTTTGAGCAATGCAAGTCCCAGAGCCAATTTCTAACTACTGCTGTAATTTATTATCAGTATAAAGAAACCACTGCAAATGAGTCCTGAAGTCCTGGTATTGACACACTGCATTCTTGAACACTCAGCTCAACCCCCAGCATCTTCCAGAACATAACTTTCTTCAGAGGCACAGCATGCAACATCAATTCCAACAGATCTTTTTTCAATCAGAATTGCTTTAGCATCTGCTAGATATTTAACCAATGTCATGAAAAAGAAATATAAAGTTGGTTTTATAACAGTCACACAGGCCATAAGGGTATCACAAGTATGCAAAGGTGAACAAGTATTTTGAAATTTTCCTCTTCCTTTTGGGACATTTTAACATGGGGCCTTTATGGCTAAGCCAAATCATGAAAGAGTCAAAACTGGTCCTTGTCTTATCAGCCCAGTCTCCAACTTGAGCTCCCCAGGCACTCCGTGCTGCCCAAGGGCTCCCCCGAGCTGCTCTCAGCAGCATTCCACTATGATTGAAACCTTTCCCAGAAATCAGAACCTGCCACCCTTGTCATTCTTGGTGGACTTATCTGCTAGATGACAGACAAACTGATCCTTAACCTGTGGTTGCCCCATCTCAACCACGTATTTGTACTTTAATAGGGGCTCAGTGGACTATGTTATCATCGCTATTACCAACTACAACACAACACTTCAGTAACACTCGCTATATAGGACTAGTGTGTATTAGTTCATTTAATTCTCACAACAGATCTCTGGGGTAGAGGTACTTCTGGAGTTCCAACTAGAGTGCCCATATGAAAAACAGGGTTGTCCCAGAGAATGAGGGACTTATTTGAACCATGAAAGATGAGCAGGATTTGCCTTAGGCAAAGATGAGTGGGAAAACTACTCCAGGATGGGGAAATGAAAAGGCAGCAGGGAACCTTTAAAAGATTAATCCTCGGGCTAAAAGACATAGAAGACTTCCAAACAGCAAAAGGTTGCAGAGAGAAGGGATGACGGGACACAAAATGCAAAGTTGGAGAGTTGTGCTGAAAATACTTTTTTTTTTTTTTTTTAATTGAGACAGAGTCTCACTTTGTCACTCTCAGTAGAGCACTGTTGCATCATAGCTCACAGCAATCTCAAACTCTTGGGGTCAAGCCATGGGGTCTCATGCCTCAGCTTCCCTAGTAGCTGGGACTACAGGTGCCTGTCACAGCAGCTGGCTATTTGTTGTTGTTTTTTCGTTTAGCAGGTCGTCTGGGGCTGGGTTCGAACCCACCAGCCTTGGAGCATGTGGCCGGTGCCCTAACCACTGAGCTACGAGCGCCCCCCAAAAGCCTTTTACAACCATTAGATGGAACACATGCTGGGTGACCCATAATTCACATGGTGAAAGCAACACAGTCCCTGCGGTGAAGCCCAGTGGTGAAAGGACAGGTGTAAACACACGTACAACACACAGTGCTAACTGTCAAATGGGAGCAGGGGCAGGTGAGACGGGAGGCTCTGTGGTGGAGCCTGGAGGGAATCCTGCAGGCTGCGCGGGAGGAACCCAGAAGGAGAACAAGTGGGGCCCTGATCCAGAAAGGCCTGTACATGAAACTAAGGGGCTGCCAACAGCAGACATGAGCCTGACAGAGATCAGAATCCTAGCTCTGCCACGGACTGACACCCTGGCCTCGGAAAAGCTTTTAACTTCTCAAAGTCTCAGTCTCCTCATCTACAAAATGAAGCACATGTCATAACACTTTTCCATCAGTGCAGCTCTGAGGATGAAAAAGCATGAAGCATGTTGGACTCTTAGCACAGTGCCTGATGGACACTAAGAATTCGGAGGTATTATTTATTTTGCAAGCAAAAAGGAAGCCACTGAAGTGAATTAAGCGGGGGGAGCAGAATGGCCACACCAGTAGTTTACAAAGATAGTTCTACCTGCAATGCGGAGAAAAGATCTGCTGTATTTTGCTACTACAGCTCCTGCTGAGCCTTTCCTAACATTGAACTTTTAGATTATCGGTCTTACCACTAATAGCAAGTAATAAACTCCTACAATGGTATCTTTTCAGAACAAACAGTAATTTATGAATTAATTGTATCTGATACAACTTTTTTTAACACTTGGAAATAGAATAATTTATAACATATCCCTAACTCCTTCTACTTCTGGACATGCTCTCATACCTGAGTTACTATAGGATTTACAGGTGATTTTATTGCTTTTTATAGTTACATGTATCTCCTATCTGGCGATTATAAACCCCCCTGAGGGAGTAATGGAATATTTAAAACATTGCCATTTACTCCTGTAAGCTCTCAACAAATACTGGTTCTTTTTAACAAGCACCTGACAATATAATATATATACATTTTGTCCAAGGTTTTTTTTTAATTATTAAATCATAGCTATGTACATTAATGTGATCATGGGGCCCCATACACTGGTTTTATAAACAGTTTGACACATTTTCATCACACTAGTTAACATAGCCTGCCTGGCATTTTCTTAAGACATTTATATTCTACATTTACTAAGTTTCACTTGTACCCTTGTAAGATTCACCACAGGTATAATCCCATTTTGTCCAAGTTTATTGTGATCAGAAATTAGTTTTCAGAGGAAGAGCAGAGAAGTCCTTGTTGCTGTCCTAGCTTTGACAAGTCAGTGCCTCTTTAAGCCTCTTTTTCCTCATCATAAAATGGAGACAAAAATACAATGTATGAAAAAGCATTCTGTTAATCCAAAAGCAACATATGAACATTTGGTGGTGGTAGTGGCTGTAGTTTATTCCAGTGTATAATATTTCATTAGAACTCCAGGTCTTATTTTACAATTATTCCAAAAGCATCTTTCCCAAGTTGAGTGTTTCATCTTTTGCCAAGGGTGAATCCTTTGGCACCAGCCTTGAGTTAAGTTAGCACTTTTGATGCTTAGGAAATTACATTCAAGGATGGGTGCAGTGGCTCGTGCCTGTAACCCCAGCACTGTGGGAGGCTGAGCCAGGTGCATTGCTTGAGCTCATGAGTTCAAGACCAGCCTGAGCAAGAGTGAGACCCCATCTCTAAAAAATAGCTGGGTGTTGTGGGAGGTGCCTGTTGTCACAGATAGGAGGAAGGCTGAAGCAAGAGGATGGCTTAATTCCGAGAGTTTGAAGTTGGTGTGAGCTATGACACCACAGTATTCCATGGAGGGCAACAAAGTGAGACTCTGTCTCAAAAAAAAAAAAAAAAAAAAAAGAAAAAAAAGAAAGAAAGAAAGAAAAAGAAAGAAGGAAAGAAAGAAAAAAGAAATTATGTTCATGTCCACTTCCATGTCCATAACCTGATGGGGGGTGTGCGGCCCAGGCTTGCTGAAGAACACACTTACTATTGAAATATGGACTGGAATGATAATTGTCCTCGGGCCAGAAACAACTAATAACTATTCACTTAAAAGTTCTCTGCACAAACATTTTACTTATATTTATAACATCATAAATCAGAAAGAAAGGAGCTGAAATCCTCCCTACCATTTCCTTTCAATCTGTTAACAGATTTATTTTGATCTCTTAAAGGAAATAGCTTGTAACCACAAAGGTAGCTTTAGTAATAAAAAACCAAGTGGATTTTTCACTTTCACTTTGTGGAAAAAAACAAATGTCAATAAAAAGTATAATTTAGCTTCTTCAGACCTTATCAACCACCATGGAAGCAGATGCCTACTTATTAGTTTCAGACTTTTGATTAAATACTGTGCCAATACAGCACAGACAATATAAATTTCGAAGCAGGCGCTGAACCTCATTTTCTTCTACCTTTCAAATAAACTTCCCTTACTAAAACAAGCCCAGAGGAAGAAACAAGTAACATTTCATATTACAGCACAAGAAGCAAATTTTTCTAGAAAAGATATTTATATTGTTAGTTTCTGTGACAAAAATATTCAATAGACATTCAAGATAGGATATGAAATTAGTTCAATTTGCTGTTGATACAGTCAGAATCACAAACATCCAACTGAAGTATAACTCACACTTAACAAATGGAGGCTATCACAGGTAACAGCCAGTTTATATACACTTTCCAATTGAGAACAACCATACAGAACCTATCTCGTTGGAAACGCCAGGACTGCCTGCACTCTGCGTTTATTAGGAAGGAGGTCACAGAAGCCTTCTGAAAAGTAGAAGTACTGTATGTTTATCTCTTCACAAACAAAGATCAATAGCCAGATGGGGGAATAAAATTGTGTAGGATAATCAAAGAGAAATTCATTGTACTTCAATATTTATTGTACTTCCAATATTTATTGTACTTCAATTGCTGGAACTTAAAAACTATTTCACCACTGAAATAACATTGCACATAAGGAGAGTACCTAAATTACTGAACTAACATTCTTAAGTACCTAAGGGTTACAGAGTGCATAATTTTTTAGGGGAAATTCTTTCTACTTTCCAATCTGGATGCCAGCAGCACATCTCACCAAGGCATCCCCACCCAGAGCTTCAGGACCCCATTCACTCCCCTCCAGCCAGAAGCCACAGCAGTGGTGATCGCAACCACTACCTGTGGCTTCCTCCAGGGCAAAAGTTCTAACCTGTGAGAACTAGGGAGTTACTGTCCAGGTCTTATGTAAATGTGTCACACCTAGGGGCATACACCTCCTACTCATTTTCAAATGTATTATATATTGATGCTATCACCATACATTTACTTCTCTAAAAAATGTGAATGCAATTCCCGTTGGCCTTCTGTCATCATGTGTTTTCCCAGAGAGGTGCCCTTAAAAGCACAGCTATGATCATGTGAGAGCTTGGGAATAAATGGTGTCTCCAAACTCCTAGGACAGGTGAAAGGTTAGAAGAGGAGAGACAGAGAGAGGACCACCAAATCTGATCACCACCATACAGGCCACAGAAAAACTAGAGGCCACAGCAAGTAAACACTTACCACATGAAAGTTGTCTCTCTTATGAAAGTATTTACTATTTTAATGAACATAAATTTTTTGCCAAGAAACTAACATGGAAAATATTAGGCTTATTTTTTTTTATGAATAAAGCTAAGGATTTTTAAAAGGTTGGTAGTGAAAGCAGTTGTTTGCTTAAGATGTCAAAAAAATATTTTCCTCAGTAAGTTATTGTTTGTCATACATTAGAAGCAATTTGTATAGACTATTTATCACTTAAAATAAAAGGGCAAATTACAATTCAATTTGAATGGTTTGGGTTTGTTTTTACATCTTGTTATGTGAATCCCTCTTTTACACACAGTTTTTATCCCAAATCTTTTCAGAAAACAACTGACTCTGGTGTACACAATTTGTAGAGGACTATGAGTCCAAGATCTAAAATTATTAGAACACAGAAAAATCAGACTGTGAAAAAATAAGAATTATAATGAGAAATAAAAGCATAGTTGCAGATATTAGTAATGCAATATTAAGCCATCATGCTAGCATATGTATTAATACTATTAATGGATCCTTGAAAAATGCTTATTCAAGAAAAGACTGCTGCTATCATTTGGCTAATCTAACACTATTAGACACTAAGAAAGTTAAATTGGTGAGAGAAAGTACAATCTATCCATATGACATTTTAAACTGAAATCTATAGGTGCTTCTTTCTCAGGCAAATCTTTTATAAATTTTTGATTTAGACCAGAATATAGACCTCAAGGTTTAAAATCCATTTGCCAGTTAAAATGCAGCAACTATCAATAATTTTTTCTTATATTCTCCATAGTGGGAAAGGATCATTTCTATCCCTAGCACATTACAATGTATATAATTTAAAATTGTTTTATTTTGTTGTTGGGATTCTGATAAGTTGAAAGTTACCATATAGTCTCAAGTCTAATGATACATTTTCTAATTATTTTCAGAAAAAGTTTTGTTACCTGGTCCATTAAAGAAAAAAGTTACTTTAATATATATACCATACCAATACTCTTTTTCTTTTGGAGACAGAGTCTCCCTCTGTTGCCCAGGCTAGAGTGTAGTGTCATCATAGTTCGCTGCAACCTGAAACTCTTGGGATGAAGTGGTCCTCCTGCCTCAGTCCCCCAAGTATTGGGGAATACAGCAGTACACCACCATAACCAGCTTTTTTTTTTTTTTTTAAAGATGGGGGTCCTAGAGATCATGAGTTCAAGACCAGTCTAAGAGTAAGTAAAACAATGCCTTTCCAAACCTGTATTTTAAAAGTGATAAATGCTCATTTTTAAAAAATCCAGCCAAGTATAAGAAAAAAATTAAAGTAAGCCCGAACTTTACTACTCACAGATAAACCCCTAGTAACATTTTGGAATCATTTTTTATTTTTATTTATTTATTTTTTATTTTTATTTATTTAGCATTCATTTATTAGCATTTATCACTTTTAAAATACATATTTAAAAAGGCATTGTTTTACTTACTCTTGCTCGGACTGGTCTTGAACTCCTGATCTCAAACAATCTTCCAGAGTGCTAGGAATACAGACATGAGCCACCATGCCCAGCCTACACCAATACTTTCTTAAATAAAAATGAATAAATAAGCCTGGCTGCAGCAGCTCACACATGTAATCCTAGCATTCTGGGAGGCGGGGGTGGGAGGATCCCTTGAGCTCAGGAATTCAAGACTGGCCTGAGCAAGAGTGAAACCAGTCTCTACTTAAAACAGAAAAATGTGCCAGACAGGTGCCTGTAGTCCCAGCTACTCAGGAGGCTGAGGCAAAAGGATCGCTTGAGTTTGAGGAGTTGAAGTTGCTATAAGCTATAATGCCACAGTACTCTACCCAGGACAGACTATGTCTCAAAAATAAAAAAAAAAAAGTCTATATTTATAATTCTATATACTTCCCACAAAATATATTTTAGAAAAAAAAACTTTAAAAAATGATTCCAGGCTGGCGTGGCCTATAGTCCTAGCACCCTGGGAGGCCAACATATGTGGATTACCCGAGCTTACAGGTTCAAAACCAGCCTGAGCAAGAGTGAGACTCCATCTCTAAAAATAGCTGGGCATTGTAGCAGGTGCCGGTAGTCCCAGCTACTAGGGAGGTTCAGGCAAGAGGATCACTTGAGCCCAAGGGTTTGAGGTGAGCTATGATGCCAGGGCACTCTACAGAGGGTGATAAATGAGACTCTACCTCAAAAAGTAAACAAATAAAGATCAAAAATGATTCCAAAATGTGACCAGGGTTTTTTATCAGTGAGTAGTAAAGTTAGGACTTACTTTAATTTTTTTCTTATACTTAGCTGGATTTTTTTTAAATTACTATTTATCACTTTTAAAATATATATTTAAAAAGGCATTGTTTTAAATATAAAAATTTGAATGACAGTGGGATACCCTTGATCCTTGGTTTTCGGGGTTTTTTTTTTAACCAATATGCTATTAACAATTTTATTTTATTTCATTATTATTTTTTTTGAGACAGAGTTTCACTATGTTGCCCCTGGTAGAGTGCCATGGTATCACACACAGCTCACAGCAACCTCCAACTCTTGGGCTTAAGCAATTCTCTTGCCTCAGCTTGCCACAATGCCCAACTATTTTTTGGTTGCAGTTGTCATTGTTGTTTAGCAGTCTTGATCCTGGGTTCTAAAAGATTATAGAGCAGTGGTTCTCAACCTGTGGGTCGTGACCCCTTTGGGGGTTGAACGACCCTTTCACAGGGGTCATCTAAGACCATCCTGCATATCAGATATTTACATTACGCTTCATAACAGGAGCAAAATTACAGTTATGAGGTAGCAACGAAAATAATTTTATGTTTGGGGGTCACCACAACATGAGGAACTGTATTAAAGGGTCATGGCATTAGGAAGGTTGAGAACCACTGTCAAAGAGAATCATTGACCTGAACTCTGATTATCTACCTAACTCCTAGCACTTCCTGACAGAAACAACTGAAAGGGCCTGGTATAAGGACTTTGAGATACTCTTAAAGGATATAAGTAGTCCCCGGGTTTCGAACATGATAGGTCCTGTAGGTTTTTTTTTTTTAAGTTAAATTTTCATGTAACTTCAAACAGGTATTTACCTGCTACCTGTAACAGCCTCCATGCCTAAGAGCGAGTCATACATCAGTTGGATGTTTGCAACTTGGGGACTGCCTGCATTACAATCTTTAACAGGGAGGCTCTTTATATAGAAAATAAAATTAAAATGCATGTCCTATTTACCCTTTTTAAATGATTATAAAGTCCTTTATTTAAATTCCCTGATCAAGGTGAATTGGAGGCATATTTTTAGTTAAACACAATTGAAATAGAAATAAAAGAAGCACTCCATAACAGTGGAAGAAGCTTAACTCTACTGGATCAGATAATGGTCATCAACAACACTGCATTTGGTAAGCTCAGACGGCATGCGAGGCACTTTGCGAGGTTCTACTGTAGGTGTTTAGTGTGGGGGCTTCGTGCTTTGCCCTGTATGACTGAAACCTTGCTTACCTGGAGCCCAAGTGTGTTTCACCTTAACCTTGTCCCTCAGAGTTCCCAGAAGAGTTCTGAGAGAAGAATTCCAGGCAGGGACCCACTCCTCCTATCGCTGTTCTGGAACAGAAAGAGTTTGCCTGGGAATCCTGAACTCTGCGGGTACGTCTCCATCTCCACTCCACGGTGAGGAGCTGGCCAGGCAGAAGGTGGAGAGCACCTGACTGTGGAGTGAAGGGCTGGTTACACAACGCCACACAGGCAGCCAACTACCAGTCCAGACTTGTCACTCACTTTCCCTTGGCACAGTTAACCCACAAGTCAAGCCTGTTCAGGCAGCACCAGTTCCTCTTTCTAGTTCTCCTTTCTATACTCAGAGCCACAGCAGAGCTCCCTCTGCCCACTGCAGGCTCACGGTGTCCGACTTCCCTTCTTTCCTCTCAGTCCCCTTCTTAGTCTCAGATCAAAATCCCTCGAAATGTTTCCTCATCTGGAAGTCATTCAAAGTTGGGCTTTCCTGTTTTCTGCTTGGAGAATGTTTCCTGAATTTGTCTCCCATTAGCAAACATACCCCAGCACAAAGAAAGTGTCCCTTTCCCCTCCTTAATTCGATCTTTTTTCATGCCTCCTGAATTTGGTTTTTCCAATGCCCTAAATTTCTTCCCATCTTTGCCCCCTTCTCACCCATCCTACCTCCCACATCCTGGACCATTAGGTAGTACGTAGGCCTCATTCACATTTCCAAACTTTAACATCCCTTCCACACAATCACAGCACATCCATGGCTCAGCTATACTGACATTCTACAGGACCAAAGGACATACCGGCTACTACAACTACCCTGGGGCTTAGTTCCTATTGGTGCTGGAGATGTATTTGTGTGCTTTTCAGAGCCATGGAGTATCAACCAGAGTTGCAAAATCTATAGCAGACACATATTAATACATAGGCTCAAAGTTTAGGTATTCCACATTTGTTATCGTTTTAAATATTTGTTTTATGTTTCTCCTTTGGCCTCTGTACCAATAAATCAAACATGACTTGTCTTAGCAAATATGACTCTAGAAATTTTCAGAAGTTGCCCAGGCAACCAACTGGAGACGATGCCATTTTACAAAAACAGTAATTAAATATCTTCCAAATATAGAGAAGCAAGAACAAAGTAAATGCTACTGAATCCAGCAATGGGGCTAAGTGATAGATAATGTGTCATTTGGAATTTAAGAAAACAAATCAGGCTGGCACAAGCCCTTTTCACCCCTCAAAATGCCAGTATAGTATAGTAAATGGCCACAGATTGCTAATGTTGGATAATTAACCACAAAGTTACTATAAACCCAAATGAAACATTCTTGGTGGAGGTATTTAGGTGTTTTCATTGCCCCACACAGAATTCACATCAGATGTGTATGTTTGCTTTTCTCAGGAATCCAAAATGCTATTCCCTGGGGAAATGGTGGGTTAGTTTGCTTTGAGGAAGAAACTTTTGCCCTAACTGAATTTCTATTAGAGTAGGATTTTGTACTTGATTTGGCCTTTAAAGAGAACCTATTAAACAAGAGAGCTTTGAAAGTCAAAGGATTGACCTTTCCTTCTGACTAAATCATATTAGAACCTAAAATGAAATACTGGATAAAACTGCCAGACTATCTCTTGGCAAAATACACTAATTTTAGAATATCTATCTCTCTTCTCAGGATTACCTACCACATTTATAATGGAACAAATTTATTCAGATTTACTTCATGTATGAAACGCAAGAAGCACATGTTTTATTGATTCTGAAAAGTCTGAATGTATTTGGTGCTGGATTTCTAGGTCTAAGCAGGGAAACGTCTTAAAGGATTCTAAGCAGGGATTTTTGTTCATTTTTCATAAAACTGGGCAGAATTGTGGGGCTGTATTTCATATGTATGCATCAAACTGTGTTAAGTCCATGATAACTTGCTGCTCCTGAAATTGTTATTAAAAATAATTTTACCTGAAGTCATCCAGAAGGCCATAGCTTCATGAGATGACACAGCAAGTCAATTGCCTTCTCCTGCTCCTACCTTTTACCAGATTTTTCTGTAGAGAACAATTATGTTCCAAAGACAGCTGCCACTAGCAAGACCAGCCAGAAATTCTTATCATTCTAGCAGATAAATTGTGGTATGCACCAAAGCATTCTTATGGAGGAGGAAAATTGGGGAGTTGCAGTACGTAATGTAGTTACTGTCAGAAAGTTAAAATTCAGTCATCTAAGACTTTTTACCCTTTGCCCCCACATCTGCAATTCCCCTGAATAATGCCTTTCTCTTTAATCTTAGTCTTCTTTCACTTCCCTAGAGTTTAGGCAGGTTCAATTTTCTCTTTTGGCTTTTTATAAAGTGAATGAATTCTAGTCTTCTTTTGTTTTCCTTTTTAGTTTATATAATAAAACTATATTCAAAAAAAATTTTTTTAAGTCCAAACATAACTTTATAAGGTAAAAAGTAAAAACATCCTTTTTTCTACCTCATCTTACTTTCTTTAGGTTTGGGAACAAGGCAATATATGTGGGCCTATAGGCAGGTTCAAATATATGTAGGTAAGCCTCTTCTGCAACCTGCTTTTTTTCACTTAATATACAGGATCTTGATTTTTCAACCGAGGCACAAAGCAGCTAGCACACACATTTACTGCATTTCTCCCTTTCCTTATGATGACACTGCCAAATCAAGATTTACTGGTTATCAAAAGTAGTAAAACAAAAATCCTGTTAGTCTAATACTAAATGTATCTTTAGGTATATTCATTTTTATATTGCTTTCAACCTAAAAATGGTGAGGACAAATGGGTAAACACACATGCATTAATATACACGCTTTACAAATATATAGACCATCTTGCGAGGATAAATGTTCATATATATATTCATGTTGAAGTTAATTTTCAAAGGCAAAAAGCAAAGGAAGGCATCTGTGTTAGGTGGCAAGGCTTAATGGGCTCTGAGTAGGGAGGGACACCATGTGGAAATTTCCTGGGCTTGGGACCAGAGACATGAGGTCAAATCTAACTCTCTTTGTCTTACTTACGTGATTTGTCTAAGTTGCTTAACCCTACTGAACTTCCTTTTTCATGGGACACAAAATTAGGGGAATGATTTGTTTTACAGAGATTTAGAAATCCTAAGTGTTTAAGATGTTGTTTCGTACATAGTAAGCATTCAAAAAATACCTCATTAAGGTTAATAATCCAGAAACTACTATATATATGATAGAATTGGTAATCCAATACCCACACCACCAAACACCTGTAAACTTTGCTGTTTTGCCTTTGTGTTTTAGTTTGCCTTCGTGGTTTTATATTTACCTTGTTTGTATAGACACAACTGTGCCTGGAAAATAAAATGCTGTAAACCTGCCTAGTAGCTTTATAGCATTATTGAAATATGATCCTCTCCTTCTACTCCCACGGAGTGTGCGCCCTGCACTCATTAACAACAACGTCTCAACCTTCTCTTAAGCAATCCTAAATTTTACTTAGAATCTGTGATAAACACAAGCCATCTGACTACCGCTAAATAACAGAAGATGTCTGTCCTCCATGTCTGCTAATGACCAGCAGCTGCAAGTGTCAAAACCCAAGCTTCCCCATGATGACGATTCCATCCTCTCCTTTCACTTGACAAGGACATCAATGACACACACCTTGAGCTGGCCTAGTGTCCACATGTTGGGGAAGGCAGCTACCCAAAACTCACCTTCTTTTGTTACATATTGTGGTTAAGTCTACGTCTATCCGCCTTTGACCTTCATCTATATTGAAGAGGTTGTATTTCTAGAATGGTTAGGGAAAATATGGCCACTCTGCTACCCAATCATATTCTTTTTTCACATAAGAAAACTAGGGCTCAGGAAGATGTGACACAAAGAAACACAAGTACTTAAACACCAGTTGGGATTAGGGCCTCAACTCTTTACAGTTGTTCTATACTAATAATAGGCAAGTTACATGTTCCAGTAGTTCTGTGAGATGCTTATGAAGTATTTTTTGGATGAAAAGATGTTTGTGGTTGGGAATGTGTGTGGGAGAGGCAAAATGCTCCGTGTGCTGGCCTCAGGGATAATTAATCCACCTGTCCGTCCTCACAGGGATGAAATTAATGGGGGAGGAAGTTGCGTCTGTAATTTTTCACCGTCCTACCTAAATTTACAGGGAAAATGCTGTATAGGAACTAGTAGAAGGACCAGCACCCCCCACTACTACCTCAAAAGGACTCCAGGGGCAGGTTAGATCAAGTTGAAGGGCGGGGGAGGCGGAAGCACGAGGTGGGCATTTCTCCTAGGATATAGCAGGGGAAAGAGGCATTTATTCACCTGGAGGCAAACCGTTGTCAATTTCCTTCTCCTGCCACGCAAGTGGCCACGTCCGTGTCCCTGAGGCTGCGTGCTCGGCTGTCCCTACCTCCCCCGGATGTTTGTGGCAAGGGCGAGAGTGGGGACGGGCCGAGAACGGCCTGGACATGGGGACCCACCCCTCATCTTCCACCCCGGGCAGCACCAGCCCGAGCCCGGCTACCGCTCCCTGGGCAGCGCCTTTGTTTTCCCGACTCCAATTACGTTTGCGGAAGTGCTGCCCGCGCCGGGCGCGCCAGGGGCGCCGGCCGCAGCCTCCCCCAGCACCCCACAAAGATGACAGCCCACGCAGACGCCAGGGAAGGGAGGGAGCGGCGGGCGCGCGAGGCCGAGAGCCAGACACCCCCTCGCGGCCTCCCCGCAGGCCCCTTCCCGGAGCCCCTTTCCCGACAGCAGGTGTGCGCGGCGGAGGGGGCGCCCGGCGGGGGCGGCCGGGGTGGGGCGAGCGGGTCCCTGCCCCGCGCCGGCCCCGACTCACCTGCGGTGGCGGCGGCGCTCAGCTGCGCGGGGCGCGGGGAGCCCTCTCGCCGGAGCGCAGGGCTGCGGCTCGGGGCGCCGGGGCGGCGGCTGTCGGGGCGGCGCGCACCATCTCGGGCGGGTCGCCGGCTCGTCCGGGACTGCGGCGGGCGGGGCGGGGCGCGGCGGCGGGGAGCGGCCGGGGGGGGGGCGCGGCGAGCTGCGGCCGGGGGCTCCGCCGGCGCGACCCTCTCTCTTGTTGATCCTCCTCCTCGGGCTGGGGCCTCGCTTCGCTGCCGCGGGTCACTACCGGCTGGACCCGTTTCAGGGCTGAGCGCCGAGGACCGGCCGCCAGGTGCAGCGCTCCGCCTCCTGCGGCTGCGGCGGCGGCGGATGCGTCGGCTGCCGGCTCCCGGCCCCCCGCCCTCCCCGGCGGCCCCGAGGGACCCCTGGACCCGGCCCGCAGGGGAAGCGCGCGGCGAAGGCGAGAGCTGGCGGCGCGGGGCCGTCCCGCCCGCGTCTCCCGCACACCCCCGACCCCCGCGGCTGCTGGCCGAGCCCCCCACCCCCGGGCGAGTCCTGACGGCTGCCCAGAATGGGGGTTGTGATAATGGCCATCAGTTACCCGGGGCTTATTTTAAGTGCCAGACACAATGCTAAGCTTTTAATGCGTGTTCTGGTGTCTCTAGGCATTGCCTTGGTAGACTGTCCTCAGTCGACCGAGGAGGGAAGAAAGCCGCGAGCAAGGGAGACAAACGCCGCGGCGAGTCCCAGGACGCGCCAGGGAAGGGCTGCGCCGAGACCAAAGCGCCCTTTCTTAGGACCGTGCCATGGGCGCCTTCTGAACCGTGTGTGTCGCACTAAAAATATAATCGAAGTTGTATTTCTGGTTAAACACGCGGAGAGGGTGGGGAGAGTAGAGTTGATTTGTAAAAGGTATTCATTCGGCAGGTATGTCTGTGGGCCTGGGGATGCCAGATCCTGTTTTCTGGGGGTTTGTAGTCTTGTTCTGGCAACAATAGTAATAATGGTGACTAACATTTTAGTCTGTTTATAAGCCTGGTCATAATCCTGTGGGTATAGATAATATTATTCCCATTTTACAACTGAGGAAACCGAAGCTGAGAGTATAACTAGCTAGTTACTAAATAGTATCTATTTAATTACTAAGGGAGAGCAGGCTATCAGCTCTTAAAAATCATAATGATGAGAATTTCATAGGCCCCAAAGTTAGACTTTAGAGTCCCTCTTTAGGAAGAACGAAACAATTACAAATGCAAAGTGCCTAGGGCTCCTCCAGAGCCTCTGAAGGGTCCCTGAAGCTGAAATTACTTTAGCCTCCTTATAAACCAACTTGCAATAGTGACCCATTAAAAACAAAACAATTAAAAGCACGATGCTGGAGTTTCAAATGAGAGGGATTAAGGTAGTTGTTGGTTTCGGAGAATAGCAGATTCTAATCTGGTGTGGCTGGGAGACAGCTGCTTCCTACTGTGCTATTTGAACTGAATGGCTCATGAAGTATTCGGTGGCTGTTACTACTTCATACTTCTTCTTATCTGTCCAGCTATTAAAGGAGCAACTTTTTTGGAAAAGAAAAGGAAAAAGGCTCAGGAAAAAGGAAAAGGGTTCAGGTTCTGTCCTGAGAATGGAGGGGAAAAGAAAAGAGCAGAAAGAACTCAGCAAAAGAGAGGGTAGTTCTTGACCTGCAGAGGCAGCTCCCTGTTGAAAGTGAAGAGCCAAATCACCCCAGAGATGAAAGCTGGCATTTCTATTTCAGATACAACAGGGTAGCCTCAAGGGTCAGCACAGAAGAAAATGTTTTTAATTGACCTTGGTAGGGCAGGAATTTTTTCCTAGCAGCCTCATCCTTTTTAATATATTCAGGTGTTTTCATCATTGTTTCCACACCTATGTATACTAACTATCCTCATATTTAAATTTCTCTTAAGTTTTAAAATACAAGAGAAATTAATGTAACTTAAAAAATGATACAAGTATGCACAGAGAGAAAAAGATCTGCCACTCCTCCCCACCTTCTACCCTCTGTGACCTAACCAGTGGGTGTGGTGTGAGAAATTAGCCTCCAAGTGCACAGGCAAAATTAAGATGTTGAAATCTTGTGGCTTATTGAAGCAATTTAAAAGGTACAGTAAGAAACTGTGGGAACAGGTAACACACCTACAATAGGGTACAAGCAATGACATATTTTACAAAATATGCATACGTCTCCCCACTACCACCAGCTCCCTTACCCCACTACCCCTGCCCTGCGCTGCATCATTCTTCCCTGCGATGGTAGGGTCCCATGGTCCAGAGTTGAGATTGAAGGGAGTGAACACAGGGTCGGCAGACAAAATGTGCCTGGTGCCAGAGCCAACGTGCTCCATCAAAAGACACGGGAGCAAGTAGGCCTGGCTGCAGTTCTAGCTCACCCAGTTAGCCAGGTGAATAGCTATGGATTGTGTTATATTTCTCAGGTAGACAGCACATCCAGCCTGCATGGGTATCACCAGTTGGTGGTCATTTTAAGACTTCCTGAGTATGGAATGCCTCATATGCCTCATGAATATTTAGGTTCCTTCCAACCGTTCCCTCTCTGTGTTCAGCTCATAGATGCACTACTCACTCTATCTCACAAACTACTTGCTTCTATTTTATTTACCTTACAATGTTTGTTTCTCTTGCTTACTTTGGCAGAACTGATTATTTTTAAATAAGAAAAAGTAAATTACAGTGGGTAGTAATAATAACAACAAAAAATAGCTAACACTTATAATAAGATTTACCATGTGCCAGGCATGGGTCAAAGCACTTTCAATGCATCACATAATCCTTACAACAGTCCTCACATACAAGTAGGTACTGTTATTACCCCCTTTTCCATTGGGGAAATCGGTGCAAATAGTGGTGAAGGAACTGGACTAAAGTCACACCACTAGAAGATGATAGAATCTGCATTTGAACCTGAGTTGTCTGGCTTCAAAAGAGGTTGCTCTTAACTATTCCTTCCTCCAGGCCCATTTAAATACTTAACAAACATTTACATTTGTATCTGAAGGGTTGAGGGGTTTATTTTTATATAAATGGTGTCAATCACTTCTCACTTCACCTATCAGCAACGTGGAACACATCCCCTCCTGAAACTCTCCTCCTCTGACTTCTGTGGCTCACAAGTCTTGGGTTTTCCTCGTCCTCTCTGGCCACTCCCCTTTGTATGCTCCACTTGGGTTTTAGTTTTTCTTGGGTTTTGTTCCTTTCTTTTGATTCTGATTTTTTTTTTTCTGTGAATTTTCCCTCTCACGAGTTGGCTTCAATCACAGAATAGTTGTGGATGCCCCCAAATCCCTCTCTTGGGATCCACTTCTCTGCTGAGTGCCAGATACACATGGCCAATTGTCCAGGGATGTCATAGCACCCACCCTCCTTAAGTCCCATGTCAATATTTCATTATCTTCTGTCCTTCCCCACTCATTCTCTGGGCTCCTAAACTCTGGAGTTTCAAACCACCATCCACTCAGTTGTTCAAAGCCCTTTACTCAATGTACTCTTTATCCTGCCTCCAATGTATTACTTTCCTGTTGCTGCTGGAACAAGTCACCACAAACTTAGTGGATTAAAGCAATACACATCATCTTGCAATTCTGAAAATCAGAGGTCTAAGATGGGTTTTTAGTGTACTAACACCAAGATGACTACAGATTTGTGTTCCTTGTATAGTCTGCAGAGGGGAACCCATGCCCTTGACCTTTTCCCCTTCTAGAGACTTCTCACATTCTGTGACTCCTGGCCCCTCCTTCGTCTTCAAAGCACCCCGCTCTGCAGGCCTCACATTGCATTTCCCAACACTGACCCTCCTGTCTCCCTTTTATAAGGACCCTCTCATCATTACATTGGGTTCAGCCTGATAATCCAGGATAATCTCCTTCTTTCTGCGAAGTCCTTTTTATAAGGGAAGGCAGAATATTCACAAATTCCTGGGATTGGGACATGGACACCTAAAGAGAGCCATGACTCTGTTACACCTAGTCAAGTGCCACCTCTCTTGACTCCACTCTTTTAAATGTCTGGAATTTGTCCTCTTCTCTCCATCCCTGTGCTATCCTAATCCATGAGATGATCTCGCCTTTGTAGCATAACAACCTTTTCTCTGGTCTCTCCATCTCATTCTCTCATACAGTCAATTTTTCACTTTGCAACCAAAGTAATCTTTAAAAACATTTTACCACGTAATTTCTCTTCAGTCCTATGGGGTGGTGACATGGGGCACCCTTCATAATATATTGTACTTCCCAAATGTGCTACCAACAGACCTTGCTCCTCTTTTTTTTTTTTTTCTTTTTTTCAGTTTATGGCCAGGGCCAGTTTGAACCCACCACCTTCAGGATATGGCCCCGGTGCCCTACTCCTTTGAGCCACAGGCACCACCCCTTGCTCCTCTTCTTAAAACCTATCCACGTCCACCTTGAGTCCAAAAGGATTCAAAAGTCCAGTATTCTAAGCTGGATTAGAATTTTTCCCGCTTATATAATAGTCTACAAGTGGGTTCATAATGAAGCGCATTAGCCACTCAACTCATGGCTTACATCTCTGGTCCAGGCTCACTGCTTCAAATCTCATCATTTTCAGCACGCAGGGCACAGAACATAAACCCAGCAACTTAAGGGAAACCCTAGCATTTGCACACACCCCATTCATTTGCATCTCATTGGCTGGAACTTAGCCACATGTCCACACCTGCGTGCAAAGGAAGGAAAAATAGCCCTTAGCTGCGTGGCCATATGCCCAGTAAAACTGTTATGAAAAAGGAAGAGAGAATGGATTCGGGGAAGCAGCTAGCAGTCTTCAGCAGAGAGAGAGAAACAAGGGGCTATGCGGGAGAGAAATGGAGGCGTGTGATTCAGACTGGAGGGTGAGAAAGGCCTCTGTGAGGAGGTGATATCAAACTGAGACCTGAGAGGGTCTCCGCTTGAGATGGCCAGGCAGAGTTCTGAGAAGACCTTTCTCCCCAGAAGAAACACCTTAGAGGCAAGAAAGAGACTGGAGCAGAATGAGAGGTGAGCTCAGGGGAAATGTCAACAACAGGTGGGGGTGGAGAAGTAGACAGGAAACCTGCACAGCACATTAATCATTTTGAATTAACTTAAATTCAATAATTTGAAGGATGTTTAAGAGATCTGATCCATGCCTTTAAAAGATCACTTGGGCTGCTATGTGGAGAGTGGCTGGGAGAGGGCAGAAATGGAAATGAGGCTCAGTTGGACAGCGACCAGGGAGAAGCGCGGGTAGCCGTGGGATGGGAGAAGTAGATGGAGCGAAGGGAACTTCTGGAAGTGTGTGAGCATATTTGGTGATATGTTGGATGTGGGAGGTAAGGGAAAGGAGGTGTTAAGAATGACTCACAGGTTTCTGGCTCCAGCAACTGGAAAGATTGTGATAAGTTCTGCTGAGAGGGAGGGGACCGTGGGAGGAGCAAGATGGAGGGAAGAGAGGAGGAGGTCATATTTGACTCAGTAAGTTTGAGGCGTGTGAGACTCGCAGGTGGAGCTGTGAAGTAGGCAATTAAATAAATACGAGTCCAAAGCTCAGAAGAAAGGGCTGGACTTGGCAATCATTGTGGTGCTATTAACAGCCAAGGAAATGAATGCAGGATCACTTAGGGAGAGAATATATTGAGAGAGCCCTGTGAAGGGCCTAGTATGCACCAGCTGGTAAAGGGGGAGAAACGAAGACGGATCATCATAGCAGGAGGAGGAAACTGCAGGAGGGTGTTGTCACGCAAGCCTAGAAAGAGTTTCTTCATGCAGGAGGCAGTGGTTCACACTTTCCCCTCCTTCAGATCCCGTATAAAACATCATGTCCTGCACATGCTGGTCTATCTCGTTGCCACTCAGGCTTCATTTACCATGTGCCTCCTTTCTTGTGGCACTCACCACATAGTAAGGTAATCATTTCCATGCTAGATTATGAGCTCCTTAAAGACAGGAAACAGCTCTGTGTTGGTCCACACTTGCATTAGTTGGGACAGACCAGTAACCACTTGTAGTCACAGCCCATATACAGTGGTTTAAACAAGGAAAAATGTGCTTCTCCTCTATATAAAAGTTTAGGTAGGGGGGCACCCCACAAACGGGGGGTGGTGAGTTCAAGCCCGTCCCTGGCCAAAGTTGCAAAAAAAAAAAGAAAGAAAAGAAAAACTTTAGGTAAATGGATGGTTCGGTGGTGCTGGGGCTCAGAGGATTTGTGCCCTTTGATCTTACTATTCTGTCATCTTCAATGTAAAGTTTCTGTCTCAAACTCCACCATGGCTGCTCCAGCTCTAACCGTCCTGTGCATTTTCTTGACATTGAGAGGGCAAAGGAGGAGGGGAAGGCATGTGTCTTCCTTTTAAGAACCTGACTTGAAGATACGCATATTACTTGCTTTAATTTCAGTGGCAGAACTTGGTCATATGACCACATCTAACTGCAAAGAAAGTTGAGAAATATAGTTTTTTAAAAATTATTTCAGATTAATATGAGGATACAAGCAATTAGCTTACATTGTTTGCATTTGTCAGGCAAAGTCCAATTTGTAGTTGAGCCCTTCATACGTGGGATGTGCTTACATTGTGCCCATTAGGTGAGAGCTTATATAGTTTTTAATTGAGTAGCTGCGTACACAGATAAAGATTATTACTATGAAAGGAGAAGAGAACAGATAGATACTGGGGGCACCTACCATTCCTGATAGTTGCCATTGTAACTATCACAAAGCCTGATGGGTGGAATATGCTTGTATAAACACAGAACAAGGCATGGAAGGAAAAGATATACATCCCAGGCTCTTAACATTAATTACCTCAGGTGGAAGGAAATGGAAGGGGCATGGGAGGGAGAGTTATAAGTATTTGTTGACTAAATGAGTAAAAGTAAATGGATGATTCTAGTGGTGACAATAGTAATGAGGTTGGTTCCATTCAGCTCCTTCCACCACCTTCACATCTTTCTTCAGTATTGGCTTAAGGAGAAAGAGGCACTTACATTGGACTTAAAAGATGACTTAAGGTGTAAATAGGAGGAAAGAAGGCTAACTTATTTAAATATTTTACTCTGGTATCTTTTTGCTTAATTCTCTTGAGTTTTCCAGGTGAATGATCATATCAAACTACAAATAATGATACTTTGATCTCCTTTCTGATATTTACATCTATTTAAAAAGTCTTATTACGTTGACAAAACAATCATAAATATTCAGAATGATTAATAGTTGTCCCTTTTTTATGTATGGCACACAAAAACGTGCAACAACAATGACCACCACTCAGCAAGACACTACCACACATCAACACAAACACAGCTGTGAGACTCTGATATACCAAGGTTATGAAACCTTACGGAGTTGTTTATACAGTGCTGTCTATGTAAGCACACAGAGGCAAGTTCTTGAACTTAATGCTCAGATACCATATGATGACAGCTCTAATGGCCATTCCAGAAACAGAGTTCAAAATTGCTTTGACTAGGCACTAGTGTTGGTGAATAGCTTCCCAGGGGGAGTACTTTGAAGATGACCATAATAATATTCAACAATGGGGTATGTAGCACTTTTTCTAGGATGAATTTGACAACTTAATTGTCAGACCTTGTATACTATAAGTGGCACACAGATTAACTTTTCAAAATTATCACTTTCATCATTTCCCTCCAATCCTAAGAAAAATTCATTAGGTTCCTACGACCTAAAATCTAACATTTTTAATCATCTTCAGTCTAACAGTTAGTTCTGCCAATTTTATCTTCTCAGCATTTTTGTCCTGCCCATCCTTCCACATATGACTATAACTCAGGTCCTACTGTAGCAGTCTCCGTAGTGGCTTCTCTGTTTCTAGCCTTTAACCTATCCAGTGCAAATTTGGCACTTAAAATCAACCTTGGTGGCTCAGCGCCTGTAGCACAGTGGTTACGGTGCCGGCCACATGCACCGAGGCTGGTGGGTTCAAACCTGGCCCAGGCCAGCTAAGCAACAATGACAATTGCAACAAAAAAATAGCCAGGCTGAGGCAAGAGGACTGCTTAAGCCCAAGAGTTTGAGGTTGCTATGAGCTGTGACGCCATGGCACTCCACCAAGGGTGACATAGTGAGACTCTGTCTTAAAAAAAAAAAAAATCTTGATTAGATGTTTTTCTAAAAGATATGTAACTGTATTTGAATTGTTAAAGCTTTTTATTAGAGTATAACATACATACAAAAAGTGCAAAGATATGACTATATTCAGGTTATAAATAATATAATAAAAAGTGTGTGATCGTCACCAATTGCAAGAAACTGAACATTGCAAGCATCTCAAAAGGTCCCCTTGTAGCCCTTATAAATTACTACTCTCTTCTTCCCCAGAGGTAGCCATCATTCTGATTTCTAATCCCACAGATTAGTTTTCCTGTTTTTGAACTTTATGTAAATAGAATCAAAGAGTATGTTATCTTTTGTGTCTGATTTCTTTTGCTCAAAATTACATTGCTGTGTAGTTATTTCTAATATATAAGGATTCCACCTTATTTTTTTGTTGACAGACATCTGTATTATTTCCATCCCTTAGTAATCACAAATAATGCTGCTATGAAATCCTTATGCTTATATTTGTGCACATAGGTATGAAATTAATGTTATATGTACCTAGGGGTACAATTTCTGTGTCATAAATATGCAGGTTTTCACTTTACTAGTTAATACAAAACAGTATCCAAGGTGTTTGTGTAAATTTATACTCCTGCTGGCAGTTCTCTTGTTTTAAATCCTTGCCCTCACTTCATATTGTCAGTCTTTTTTTTTTTTTTTAATCTCTTATACTTAAATAATTTTATTCTTAGATAAAAGTTGTAAGGACAGTACAGAGAGCTTCCAACTCCCCCTCATTCAGCTCCCTGAAACATTAGTATTCTACATAGTACAAGTATCAAAACTAAGAAATTAACATGCCACCAACACCCTAACAAAACCCCTGTGTAGACTCTATTTAGATTTTCCCGGTCTTTCCACCAGAGTCCTTTTTCTGTTTTAGGAGGTGGTTAAGTCATGGAGCCTCCAGCCTCATGCCTCACGGATGGGATTAGCACCTTATAAAAAGATTCGAGAGGGCAAGTTTGCTGCTTTCATCCCTGTGAGGACATAGCATTTGTCCCCTCCAGAGAAAGCAGTGACAAAGTCCTTCTCGCAAGCAGAGAACAACACTCACAAGACACTGCATGCCAGTGCCCCAATTTTGGACTTCGCAGCCTCCAGAACTATCAGAAATAAAATTCTCTTTATAAATTACCCAGTTTGAGTACCGTATTTTGTTACAGCAGCACAAAGGGACTAAGATGAGTGACAATCTCTCCCTTTATATTCAATAATTTGGGGGAAGAGATACTTTGATGTTATGCAAAAATACTATTTCTCCCTAAACTTTCATTCATTAATTTTAGCTTTTCGAATTCACTGGTTATTTTTCCCTGCAGCCATTATTACTGTGTGTTCTAATTGAGATTTTCTTTGCTTTTTTTTTTCAGAGACAGGGTCTTACTTTATCACTCAGGCTGGAGTGCAGTGGCACAAGTATAGCTCACTGCAGCTTCCAACTCCTGGGATCAAGGGATTCTCCCACGTCCACCTTCCTAAGTGCTGGGATTACAGGCATGAGGCAGCGCACCCAGTCAAAATTTTCTATTTTCTTCATTCCCTTTACATTTATTAATTGAAAATCTTTTCTACAGAAAAAGTTTCTCCGTTTCTCTATTTACTTATTCAATTATTTCTATCAGTATGGGTTCATGGTTATATATATTATTCTTTGACTTATAGCCCAGTACTATAATTATTTTCTTGCTTAAATTATTCTAGCTTTTACTATGGGGACTTTTTCAGGTTGGCTTCTATCCCTTTTTTCCCCTTCCCAAGATGAAATTTGGGTATAATTTATTAATTTCAGCAGAATTTTAAACATATAAACAGAATAATTTTCCCATGAATTTTGTAAGAATATCTTCTAACATTAACCCTCATATTAGTTACCTCATAAATCTGTTATTTAACTATGATAAAATACACATAAATTTTCCATTTTAACCATTTTTAAGCATATACTCTGTAGCATTAAATGCATTCACATAGCTGTGCAAACATCACCACACCCATCTCTAGAACATTTCACCTTCCCAAACTGAAACTCTATGCTAATTAAACAGTAACTTCCCCTTGTTTCCTCCCCTGTCCCCTGGCAACCACCATTCTGCCTTATGTCTTTGTAAATTCAATTGCCCTAAGTACCTCACGTGAGTGGAATCATACAGTATTTGTCCTTCTGTGCCTGGCTTGTTTCACTTGATGTCTTCAAAGTTCATCTATATTGTAGCACATGTCAGAATTACATTGTTTTAAAGCTGATAATATTTCCTTATATGTATATATCACATTTTGTCAATTACTGTGTCCTCCTTACATGCCTATTTATTTCTTTATGCTTTTTAGCAACATTGACATTACAGTATGGCCCAGCATTGGAATCAGCCCACTTCTCCAGGGTGCCTTGAGTCCTTTTACTGGAGGAGGGCATTTAGACACCAGCTAACTGTGCTCATTATAACCGGGGTCTCGTTGCTTTTAGGCCCTTTCAGTGGACAGAGCGGAAAGTGTATGTAAGCACATATCTGTATTAACCCATTTATATGTACATATCTATATTTCTGTACCTCTCAAACTGTATGTATAATTAACAAAACATGAGTTTATGTTATGTTTTTGTTTGTTTGAGACAGAGTCTCACTTTGTCACCCTCAGTAGAGTGCTGTGGCGTCACAGCTCACAGCAACCTCAAACTCTTGGGCTTAAACAATTCTCTTGCCTCAGCCTCCTGAATAGCTGGGACTACAGGTGCCCACCATGACACCCGGCTATTTTTATAGATGAGGCCTCATCAAGGCAATCCACCCCCATTGGCTGAGTTTGTGTTATGTTAATACCTCCAACTCCAGTCCAATTTATTTTAGCATCTTCCTTTACTTATAACTATTCTCTACCAATGGGAAACCTGGCTTGCATTTTCTACACTATAGTTAAATATTTGTTCAAACGTACTGTACATGTCAAGTAATTTCAGAATTGCTTGCCAATACCTCTATGAAAAACCAATTTGCCAACCAGAGTATAGTGTTTGGAATATCTATTTTTAGCCTTGCAATATCCAGTCAAAACACTTTTCTGGAGTTATGTAAGGCAGCTCCTTCCTTACACAAACCAACAGTATAGTCATTCACGTGTAATGCAATTAGCTCCATTTGCCAAAGTTCTTCATTTTATATTCCATTTTTATTTGCACACTCACAATTCCTTTTTTTTTATTTGCAAACAACAAAAATTTATTTATACTGATATATTGTTCTGCGGGCTTTAAAAATGTAGAGTCAGTATAGTAATACGGTTCCATCATATCAAAAATTTTATTGTGCTAATGCCCCTCTGTAATTAACCTACCTCAAGTCCTGGAAACCACATGTTGATATTCTGTCCTTATAGGAGATTAACACATATTTTGTGTGTTATATGTATTATATGCTGTATTCTTACAATAAAATAAGCTAGTAAACTGTTACTAAGAAAATCATAAGAGAGAAAAATGTATTTAGTATTCAGTATTCAATGACTGAAGTGGATCATTATAAAAGTCTTTATTCTCATCATTTTTGTGTTGTATTGGAGGTGAGGTTGGTCTGACTGTCTCTACAAAAAATAAAAATATTAGCCAAGCAGAGTGATGCGTGCCTGTAATTGTGGCAGGTGCCTGTAGTCCCAGCTACTTAGAAGGCTGAGGCAGAAGAACCACTTGAACCCAAGAGTTTCATGTATAATGGATATGATGATGCTACTACATTCTATTCTGGGTGACAGAGTAAGACTCTGTCTCAAAAAAAAAAAAAAAAAAACCTATCAAAATAATAAATTGGACTTCATCAAAATTAAGAATGTCTGCTCTTCAAAATACAATGTTATAAAAATGAAAAAAACAAATTATCCAATGGGAGAAATTATTTTCAAGCGTATATCCAACAAATGACTTGTACCTGGAATGTATTAAAAACTACCACAACTCAACAGTAATAAGACAGCCCAATTTTTTAAATAAACAAAAGATTTCAAAAGACACTTTACCAAAGAAAACATATTAATGACAAATAAGTACTTGAAAAGATGTTCAGTACCATAGGTCACTAAAGCAATGTTTTCAAGTAGGTGCAGTATTGTCTCTATACCTCAGGGATATTTGGCAATGTGTGGAAACATTTTTCATTGTTACAACTGGGGTGGGGAGAAGGTACTGCTGGCATATTGTGAAAAGAAGCCAGGAATGCTGTTCAGCTCCCTACAGTGTACAGGACAGCTCTCCTCCAGAGAATTATTTGGTTCACAATATCAATAGAGATGACCTTCAGAAAGCTGCATTGGAGAAATGCAAATCTAAAACACAAGGAGGTGGCTCACGCCTGCCAACCTAGCACTTCGGGAGGCTGAGGCAAAAGAATCACTTGAGATCAGGAGTTTGAGACTAGCCTGAGCAAAAGCAAGCCTGGTGCTCCACAAAAAATAGAAAAATTAGCTGGGCATAGTATCCTGGGCCTGTAGTCCTAGCTACAGGAGGATTGCTTGAACCCAGGAGATTGTAGTTCAGTGAGCTATGATAATGCCACTGCACTCTATCCCAGGCAACAAAGTGAGACTGTACCTAAAAATAAACACTCCTCTCAAGATATCTTGTACTGCCCCAAAAGGAAGATGGGGTCTCACTCTTGCTCAGGCTGGTCTCAAACTCTTGAGCTTAGGGAATGAGGTAGGTAAATGACTGAACATACCAGGTGATGAAGAGACCGTGGAGCAACTGAAACCACATACAAAACTGGTGGAAATATAAAATAATTGTATGGAAAATAATTGAGCAGTTTTTTTCTTCTCTTTCTTTTCTGCAGTTTTTGGCCAGAGCTGGGTTTGAATCTGCCACCCCCGGTATATGGGGCTGGCGCCCTACTGAGCCACAGGCACTGCCCGACAGTAACACATTTTATTTTATAAGCTAAATACCACTCTATTACTGAATTAAAGGAAGTTAGTGCCGCAAAGGATTCTTTTTTTTTTTTTTTTGAGACAGAGTCTCACTTTGTCACCCTTGGTAGAGTGCCGTGGTGTCACAGCTCACAGCAACCTCAAGCTCTTGGGCTCAAGTGATTCTCTTGCCTCAGCCTTCTGAGTAGCTGGGACTATGGGCACCTGCTACAACACTCAACTATTTTCTTGTAAAGATGGGATCCTGCTTTTGCTCAAGGCTGGTCTCCAACTCCTGAGCTTAGGCAATCCACCCACTTGGGCCTCCCAGAGTACTAGGATTACAGGCATGAGCCACCACGCCTGGCACCTCAAAGGAGTCTTAAAGCTGTCTAATAGGAGTGCAACATATTGGATGCTACCAAAGACGCAAGATATGCACCAAATTGAGAATTTTTTCTTCCTTGCTGATTTATTTTTTATAATAAACTCTCATTACTAAGGATAATCTGTGCATGTCAAGGAATCAGAAAAATATAGCTACTTAACTCATCTTCCACACTCTAGCTGAAACATTATACTTGCAGCCAGTGCAATAAGAAAATGAAATATGGGCTTTAAACGTTGGAAAGGGTGAAAGAAAATTATATTATTTGTACTGTTTGATTATCTACCTAGAAAATCAGGAGAACCACACTGAGAAATTATTAATTAATAGGTTTTAGTGATATGGCAAGGTACCAAATTAATATGCAGAATTCAGTATTTTCCAAATAGTATTAACGAGTAAATACTATAGCATGGGGGAAAAATGACATCATTCAGAATAACAAGAAAATCCTCACTATTCTGGTTACTCCCCCTTTACATTTTCTAGTTTTTCTGTATCCTCAGTGTTATCTTGGCAATCAACTAAAATGTATTTATGACTATTATTTACTTCTGGAGAACCTATTACTGTGATATCCTAAGTGTTATAATTTCCTGCTGATTTGGTATAATCCTTGGTTTCTATTTCATTCAGCAGATCAGTTAAAAACAGCATTCTTTTTGTACATATGTGCCCCAATACATATATGGCTTCATTCACTTTACCATTTGATTGTTTGAGAATTTACTAATGAGTTAATTTATACCTACACGATCCATCTTCAAATTGGATATTTTTTCCATATGATAATAGACTCATTTAATTCAGGTGGCACTGTGTAGGTGAAATAATATCTTTATAATTGTGTGTTTAAGGTAAAAACAAAAAAAAGAAAATTTGTATACACTGACTTGTATAACAAATAGAACTTCATTCTTTTGTAGTATGGTATTTTAAAATATATCTCAAAACAATAATTAAAAATGTTTTGATTATGGCTTGGCACCCGTAGCACAGTGGTTACAGCACCAGCCACATGCAGCAAGGCAAACAATGACAACTGCAACAAAAAAACTAGCTGGGCGTAGGCGCCTGTAGTCCCAGCTGCTTAGGAGGCTAAAGCAAGAGAATCACGTAAGTCCAAGAATTTGAGGTTGCTGTGAGCTATGACACCATGGCACTCAACCTAGGCAGCAAAGTGAGACTCTTGTCTCAAAAAAAAAAAAAAGAAAAAATTGTTACGATAAGGCACATAAAGAACATAAGAGGAACCATAATTCTATTAATCTTTACTTAGCTTGTTTGAAAGCTGACTCTCTATTAAATTTAATATTGCTAAAGTAAAATAGAAATAAAGTTTCCATCCTTAAATACCATTTTTATTTTTATCATTGGTAATAAGTGAGTATGAAATATCAATAATCGAGCAATTATTCAGTTAATATTTATTAGGTACTCAAAGTTCTGGTACAGTCCTTACTGAAATGAAGTGATACAGAGCACAGAAAAAACAGGCTGTGATATTAAGGGGCTTGCAGTCTCACCGTGAAATTTTATATATGTACACACACACACACACACACACACACACACACACACTTCAAGAATATATGTTATTTGAAAAGTATGTGTCTATATTCAAGGGATCTTCTTTAAAATATTCTTTCATAATATTACATGCAATCCTCCTTTGGAGATAATTAGTTGTAGGAAACTAACTCCTGTGTAATTTTTTGTTGTTGTTTTTGAGACCCAGTCTCACTCTGTTGCCCCAGGGTAGGGTATTTTGGCATCATAACTCACAGGAACCTCAAACTCCTAGGTTTAAGTGATCCTCTTGCCTCAAGCAGCTGGGACTACAGGCTTACACTACCGCGCCTGGCTAGTTGTTCTATTTTTTGTAGAGTTAGGGTCTCACTTTGCTTAGGCTGGTCTCAAACCGCTAAGCTCAAGCAATCCACCCACAAAGACCACCACAAAGGAATGCTAGGATAACAAGTATGAGCCATGATGCCCAGCCAATGCCAAATAATTTAGGGCATGTTCATTCATTCATTCATTCATCTATCCATTCATTCATTCAGTTAATATTTACCAAGTGTTTACTTTGTGAGTCACATGATCTAGGTGTTGGGAACACAGACATACATAAAGCAGGCAAGCCTCTGCTCTCATTAAGTTTATATTCCAGAGGATGTAGTGAAATGTTACTTTTTTCCTTAATGAAATGTATTGACTTTTATGTCACTGTTTCCTCTAGTTATAAAAGTAACTCTTGCATATTGGAAACAAACAAAAACAGTAAGAGGGGGAAATGAAGATACTTTTATACTCTCCTTAGCATACTCTCCTTAGCATACTATGCATATTTGGTATATATACTTAGATTTTAAAAACTATTTTTAGAGTTTCCAAACTGAATCACTCTTCTATAAATTTTTCACTTAGTAACATAGCATACCATGTGTATCTTTCCATGCCAATACATCTAGATCTGACTCTTTTTTTATTTGTTGTATAATGTAGCATTACATATAGACTACAATTTATTTCAACCACTCTTCTATTGAAGATCATTGAAGTTGTTTCCTGTTTCTCCATTATGATTTGAGCTTTTAGCATTTTGTTGAAAAAATTTTTTGCCTAGAGGAAGGTATTTTCTAAATCACTTTGTGGGGCTCAGGGACAGGGAAAGAGAACTGCTTGCAGCTGCCTTATTGGCCTGGAAGGACAGAAATAGGAATTTAAGGACAGATAATATCTGAGGGCTTAAGGTCTCAGAGAAAGAGGAATGCAGAGTAATAAGCCTGGTGCTCTGGATGCAATTTCTTGTCAAGGTTTTTCTAATTCCTAAGATGCACATGCTCAGAGCAAAAGGCTGAGAAACCCAGCAAAAGCAGGCTCAACATCTAATGAGAGATTTTGACAGCCTCACCTGTTTTTCTTTCTTTATTTTCTTTTCACTCAGGGGGAGGGTGCAGGAAGAAGGCCTTGAATGACAAGCTAAGGCCTAGGAACTAGTGGAATGAGGGCCTAAGTCAGTTATGTGATGTTGGCGTTGGAAGGGCCTCTTCTGACTTTCTTACCCACGAGGAGACAACAGCAGTAGTTGTTGAGCTATACCCACCATCTCATGTCATCCTCAGCAGCAGAGCTACGACACCGGCCCCTCTTCCAGACTTCGTTAAACTGCTGCAAATGCCTCAAAGCCCTGTTGGCTCTGTGTGTGTGTGTGTGTGTGTGTGTGTGTTAGTCTTCACTGTTACAACAAAATACCTGAGACCAGGTAACTTGCAAAGAACAGAAATTTATTTCTCAAAGTTCTGGAGGCTGAGAAGTCCAAAATCAAGGACGGTGTCAGCAGGTTCAAGGTGAAGGCTGGTCTCCACTTCCAAGCTGGCACTTTTTTGCTGCATCCTTACACAGTAAAGGTGGAAGGACAGAAGGGCAAAAATAGCCTCAATAATTTCCCTAGCTCTTTTATAGGGTCACTAATCCCATTTTAATCGCCTCTTAAAAACTCTACCTTTTAATACCATCAGGGTTTAGTTCCAACATATGAATCCTAGAGAGACACATATGTACATTCAAACCATGGCAGTGGCTGGGGTGGGTCAGAAATAAGCAGAGCTCTTGCCTAAAGTGGTGACTGGGAAGTTAAAAGGGAGAAAGGCTTCTGGAAGCCAGGAAATGGGGAAAGAGCCCGAGAACAAGAACCAGATTCCAGAGTTTTTTCTGAGGGAAGTATATGGAAGAGGGGACATAGGATCAGAAAATTATATATTAATGTTAGAGGAGTCTAACTGCAGAGAGTGGGTGTGGTGAGGGAGGCAGCATAGGAAAGATAATTACTTTGAGATTGCTGATTTTCATGGGCCAGCAAGACATGGAGTTGAAAATGGCCAGTGGCCAATTTAAAACGTGGGTCTGGATTTTAAAAGAGAGACTAGGGTTTTCCCCTATTCCAAGACATGCCTTCTTTCATTCCTTCCATTTATGAATTTGGGGATCAAACATATAGTCATAATTGGAGCTATGACTAGATGCTATCTTTAGGTTAAAAAATGCTTAAAGAAATTACTTTTTTTTTTTTTTTTTTTTTAAGTGTGATGGAGTCTTACTCTGTCCCCCAGGCTAGAGTATCATGGCCTCAGCCTCACTCACAGCAACCTCAAACTCCTGGGTTCAAGAAATCCTCCTCCCTCAGCTTCCTGAGTAGCTGGGACTACAAACACCCACCACAACACCCAGCTAAAGAAAATAATTTTAAAGAAGTATATATATTAGAATTTTGCTATTAAGAAAAACACCTCAATGTAGATAATATTACTCATCATGAAAACCAAATGTCATGACTGGAATTCCAGAAAAATGGTTGTCTAGATTTTACTAGAAACCCTATGAGGTCTGTAGGATTAACTGTGGTTAGGATGCAGTTTATTCCATAGCTAGACATTGCACATACTTCAAAGCTCCCTGTACTGAGTTCAGACTTAACTTGTCTATAATTTTTCTCATTGATTATAGAACATAAATATTTAAATGTTTTTCCTACTTCCTGCAATAAAATGGTATAATTCAGGGAACTTAGAATTGGCCAGCTAATCTCATCAGCATATACTCAGCACTGAGGAGGAGCAGCAGGGTAGTAAAAGAGCCTGCGCTCCTTTATTTAGAGGTGAGAGAGTGATGCCAACTCGTGCTGGAAAGGATGTGGGAAGCGAGCATTCAGCCTCTGCTGAGGAAGTGTCCCTGGTACACCTTTTCTGGAGGACCCTTTGTCAATAGGAGTGTGAATTGAAAACATATATTTTTGGTCCAGCAATTTCACTTCTAAACATCTATCTTAATAAGAAGGAGAAATGTTCAAAGATGCACATTCATCAAGTATAATCCTTGGCTCTTTTTTTCTTGTAAACTTTTAAATTGAAGTATAACATAGTAAAATATACAATTTTTGCATATATAGCTCAGTCTTTACAAAATGAACTCTCCTATGTATCTGTCATGGGTGTCCAACCTTTTTTTTTCTCTTTTGCAGACTGGAAAAATGAGTCACTGTGGACCATGCATTAAATACACAAACACTAATGACAGCTGATGTGCAAAAGAAAAGGTCCATTCATGCCTTTTACAGTATCTAACATGATGCCCAAATAACCAGCTTGTGGCCTACAGCCTACAGGTAGGACACCCCTGGCACCGTGGAACATTCCTGGTACCCTAGAAACTGCTCTCCTTCCTTTTCTTTCTTTCTTTCTTTCTTTCTTTCTTTCTTTCTTTCTTTCTTTCTTTCTTTCTTTCTTTCTTTCTTTCTTTCTTTTTCTTTCTTTCTTTTTTGTAGAGACAGAGTCTCACTTTGTCACCCTCCGTAGACTGCCGTGGCATCATCCTGCTCACAGCAACCTCCAACACCTTGGAGGTTGGGCTTAGAGCGATTCTCTTGCCGCAGCCTCCTGAGTAACTGGGACTCTAGGGACCCACCACAACACTTGGCTATTTTTTTGTTGCAGTTCTGCCGGTGGCGGGTTCTCAGTATATGGGGCCAGCGCCTTACCCACTGAGCCACAGGCACTGCCCTCCTTCCTTTTCTTAGTTACTGCCTTCCTAGAGGTAACTGCCACTCTGATTTTGAAGACTGGTTCCTAGGGAAGCTGATTCTGATATTACTGTGCAGCTGGGACCAATACTTATGGTAGAAGAGAAAAGGAGGAGAAGGGGAAGGGGAGGAAAGGAAGGGAACAGAGGTCAAGAAGCAGGATTCACAATTTCAGCAGTCTGGCACTAACCCTGCAGTGAGCGCGGAAGGTGGTATGGCTCTTCTGGGTTTTTTTAAAAATCAGACAAAAAAAAAAAAAAAAAAAAAAAAAAAAAAATTAACTTTTCCTAAATTGGAGTGAGGGTCTTTATACTCAGCCCCAGGAATAGGGATAATATCTTGGACCAGGCAGCTCTCTACTGGGAGAGCACTTCCCAAACCACCTTCTGAAGGGGGTCTTGATGGTGCATTCCCTTGGTTCCTCCTGGTTTTGAACATCATGTAAGTGGTGTCACTCAGCATGTTCTATTTTGTGTGTCATTTCTGTCATTCAACAGGATGCATGTGGGGTCAATCCATATTATTTCATTCCATTGGAGTATGCCATAATGTATTTATTCATTCTACCGTAAAAACTAACCATTAGTTTAGTTTTCATATGTTGGCTAGTGTGAACAGCACTGCTCTAGTCTCACACATATCTTTTGAAACATATTTACATGATTTTCTGTTGGGTATATACTGAGAAAACATTCATAGAATAAGTGTATGTTCATTTTTATTAAATATTACCAAATATTTTTCTAAAATACTGTATAAATTTACACTCCCACCAGCAGTGTAAGAGAATTTCATTTGTTCCAAATTCTCAGCTACTTGAAATTGATTAACTCTTTGCTATTCTGGTAGGTGTAGCGGCATCTCCACATAGTTTTGATGCATTTTTTTTTCTGAAGATTAGTGTTGCTGAACACCTTTTCTCATGCTTATTCCCACTTAAATACTCTTTTGTAAAGGGCCTTGCAGCCATTTTTAAATTGGGCTCTCTGGCTTGTTCCTATTGATTTGTAGGAGTTCTTTGTTTTTTCTGGATACGAGTTCTTTGTCAGATATGTATTACAAATATCTCCTCTCACTTGATGGCTTGAATCTTTATTTTTTCATATGTAGAAGAAAAACAACTCTAGAGAAATTGACTAAAATGTTAACAATAGAGTCTGGATGTTTAGGAGCGTATAATGAAAAATAAAAAACATAATAAAAGAAATGAGTTGTTTAAACAAGATGGTTTATTTAAAACGTGATGATGCAGTTAAAAAAAATGGCCCATGGAAAGAGGTTAGCCAAGACAAGATCATTGACACAATTTGCCTTTAATGTTACCTGTGTGCCTGCTAAAATCTGCTAGAGACACCTGGTGGAGAATGTTGATAAGTTATTTATTTATTTATTTAAATTAAATCATAGCTGTGTACATTAATGCGATCATGGGGCACCATACACTGGTTTTATATACCATTTGACATATTTTGATCACACTGGTTAACATAGCCTTCCTGGCATTTTCTTAGTTATTGTGTTAAGACATTTATATTCTACATTTAATAAGTTTCACATGTACCCTTGTAAGATGCACTGTAGGTATAATCCCACCAATCATCCTCCCTCCGCTCATCCTCCCCCCTCACTCCCCTCCTTTTCCCCCTTCCCCAGATTCTTAGGTTATAACTGAGTTATAGCTTTCATGTGAAAGCCATAAATTGGTTTCGTAGTAGGGCTGAGTACATTGGATACTTTTTCTTCCATTCTTGAGATACTTTACTAAGAAGAATATGTTCCAGCTCCATCCATGTAAACACGAAAGAGGTAAAGTCTCCATCTTTCTTTAAGGCTGCATAATATTCCATGGTGTACATATACCACAATTTATTA